>PVKS010013421.1:0-50866 GCA_004027875.1 Aplodontia rufa | reverse complement strand
TAACGCCACCGTCCACACTATAATTCTTCATTGCATAATAGTTTCTTTGTAGCTTATATGCTCCATCAGACAGCAATGTGGTGGCCAGACAAGATTGGTCTCTTTTACTATTATAACCCTCATGTTGTCACAGTGCTAGGCACATGCAGATGTTCAACAAATAAACATTGAATAAAATGAATAACAGGATATAAATATTTACAACCATGTATGGGTCAGAAACTAAGCATCTTAAAATGGGTACCGTATATAACAGCCTAAAGGCAGAACTCATATGTAGCAAAAGATTTTTGTTTTGAGTATTTACCCAAAGGCCACATAAGGATTATAAGTTAAATCTCATTTGTTCTTTGGTTATTTGCCTTTTGTAAGAGTGGAAACCCAATGAATATCTGCACTGGCTGTGAAAATACAGGTTGCTGGGTTGCATTGCTAAAGAGGAGGGGTCCCCTGAGAGAGGTAGTATCATGAGAGGCATGGGGCCTGGAAAAATGGGGAATTAGTTCTGAAAGGAGGAGCAATTTACTTTGTCAAACTGGAAAAATAGATCTGACTTTCAGTCTCAGCTCATAAGCTTTGTATCAGTCAGCTTTTCATGACTGACCAAAATACCTGACAAAAACAAGTTAGAAGAGGCAAAGTTTATTTTAGGCTCACCATTCCAGAGGTTCAGTTCATGATCAACAGACTATTGCTCTGGCCTGACGTGAGGCAAAACATCATGGCAGAAGGGCATGGCCGAGGAAAATGCAGCTTATGGCAGCCAGGAAGCAGAGAGAAAGAGAGGTTCCAGGACAAAATATAAAACTCAAAGACAACCTCCAGTGACCTACTTCCTCCAGCTGTACCTTACCTGCTTACAGTTACCACCCAGTATAGCAGTGCCTTCGAGTTATTAATCCATCAAATGGATTAATCTACCAATCAGGTCACAGCTCCCATAATCTAATCATTCACTTCTGAATATTCTTGCATTGTCTCACACATGAGCTTTTGAGGGCACATCTCTTATCCAAACCATAACAGGCTTGTTAAAAGGGAAATTCTATAGACCAGTTAAATTTAGTAGAGTTTATTTGAGCAAAAGAAAAGAAAACCATTTTCAAATTAGGCAGTGCCAAGAACCAAAGCAGGTCTTAAGAACTCTAATTACCAATATAATCAGACAGTACTGATAGGAAAACAGAAATGAGGCATACAAAACAACTTAATGACTATAGTCTAGATAGTCAACCAGCAAACGAGACACAATTTAATTAGTTGTTTATGGGTTAATTAGTTTACTGGCTTACATAGAGTCAATCCTCTGTACCCAGCTAAAATTCAGTTATGAGATTAAACTTTATTGGGTTGGTCTGTGGATCCAGTGCAAGAACCCAGTCCAAATTCATGGCCTTATGCAAATTCTGTTAAAAGGCTTTTCAGTGATGTGACTCTAAATAGTTCACTATTCAGACTCAGAATAGTTTAGCTTTAGCCTTCTTTAAAATGGGTCTAATACATCTCTCCCAAGTTCATTGTAAGGCTCGAATGAGATGATCATGGGAAGGTTATGGTCCTATACATAGCACATAGTGCATATTCCTCCTGTGGTGGCCCCTACTTCTCTTCTGTCTCTCCAGATCCTTGGGCTTTTGAACATGGCATTGAACCTGTTCTCATTTGGCACCCTGAACTGAATTCAGCACTTCTGAGTCCTGAGTCATCTTGAGTTAACCTGAATAACTTAGTCAACCTGAATTGTTGACATCCCATAACCTGTTGGGACCTGATGAGCTGTGTATGAGGGAAGGCAAGCCCATGACTTGTAGCGTACAAGGTCAGGGGAAGAATCAGTCACTGCAGAGTAGACCTTCAGCCACAGACAGAAATGGGCAAAGAGAACCCAGATGTCTCCAACCCGGAGTTAAATATTTGAAGCCACTATGCCAGAGGGAAACAGATTAGAATGAGCTGCCCAAGCCAAAGATAGGGCCAGGCCTACTTGGGCTAGAGGACAGGATTGCCAGTGAGCTGAAGTGAGGAACTATCCCATTCTTTAGTGAGCCACAAGGTTGGGTGTAGAACAGGAGGGATGGAGTGGGGGCTCCTGAAGGGAGGAGCAGAAGAAAGGAAAGCACAGAGCAGGGTTACCCAGAGGTATCTGAGCCGCAACAAAGAAGGGGCACTTGGCTGGAGGGGAGGACTTGAGAAGAGGGGCTGAGTCAGGCACTGGGGTGGGTGGTGGAAATCTTCCACCCAGAAATTTCAAGAATTGAAAGGTGAGTTCCTTTTCTGGAAAGTGCTGAGATCTGGGCACCTTGAGTGATGAAGATGATGAATTCTAACAGCCATTTCCCCTCAGGGAGATGGATCTGTTTCGATCGTGGTCTGATGAGAAGCTCTGGCAGCTAGTAATCCTGGGCAAGGTAGAGAAGTTCTCATATGGGCAGCTGATCTCAAAAGACTTTGTAGAGTCCTCCTTCGTCATGTTTATCTGCAAGGTGAGAGGCCTGGGGCGGGGGATGAAGCCAGAAGTGTCCAGCACAGTGGCCTGTGGCCAGACAGGCAGGGCTAGAATCCTGTTTACTTCCTTTTCTGACTTTCCATGTCCCAGCTAGAAAAAGCAAACACACTGCCTAACATAAAGGGTTGCTGTGAACTTGAAGATCTGTAGTGGCCCTCTGTTATGGAGGAGAACAATCTTAAGACCTTCAGTAGATGTCTAAAACTGGATAGTAATTAGCAGTCTTTGCGTTGTCTTTTCCTATACATATGCATCTCTGATAAAGTTTAGCTTATAAATTAGGCACAGCAAAAGATTAACAGCAATAATAAAGTAGAACAATCATAACAGTATACCATAATGAAAGTTAGAGAATGTGCTATTTCTCCCTCTCAAAATATGGTATTGTACAATATGTAACATATTCCGATGACATGAGTTGGTACTTTAAAGGAAGCACTTTATAGATTCTCTTTAGCATATCTGCATTACCAGCATCTCTACTCTTGTGCTTTGGGGCCATTATTAAGTAAAATAAGTTACTTGAATACAAACAGTGTGATTATGGGACAGTCATTCTGATAAGCAAAACAACTGCCAAGTGTCTAACTGGGTAGTATATACAGCATGGAAATGCTGGACAAAGGGATGGACACATCCCAGGAAGAACAGAGCAGGATGGCAAGAGATTTAATCATGTTACTCAGAATGGTTCATAATTTAAAACTTAACAAATTATAAATTTTTGGAATTTTCCATTTTATGTTTTTGTATCATAGTAAACTAACTAAAACTGTTGATAAGGTATTTGGCCATGCTTTATATACTTTAAATCTTTTCAGTTTCACAGTAGCCCCCAAAGAGGTTAATATGGCATTATTCCCATTGAACAGAGGAGGAAACACATATGGGAAGGTTAAGTGGCTATGCAAGGTCACATAGGTAATGAGGGACAGAGGCAAGGTTCAACACAGGTCTGTCTGACTCCAAAGCTTTTCTCAAGAGCTGGGATTTGAGTTGACCTGTCAGTTCTTTACATGTTAAGTTGAAACTTGTTTTCAACTTGATTTCAATATAATTTATGTAAAGATGAGAAATAGATAGTAGGTTGCAACAAATGCCACACAGACATTTGTTGAGTCTTTGCCAAGGTCATGGCACATTAGCAGAGAATCTAGAGGGATACAAAGGTAGAAAAGACTGGTTCTCTCTCTTTATATATCTCCTCCACTAGATGAGAGCACAAACAGACAAAGTTGCCAATGCTAAGTACCAAGTGAAGCCGAGCATGGTGGCACACGCCTGTAGTCCCAGAGGCTCGGGAGGCTGAGGCAGGAAGATCTCGAGTTCAAAGCCAGGCTCAGCAACATAGTGAGACCCTAGAAAACTTAGGGAGGGGCTGGAGCAGTGGCTCAGTGGTATCGTGGTTGCCTGGCATGCACAAGGATCCTGGTTCAAACCCCAGCACCACATACACAACTAAGTGTCAAAGAAACAAAAACCAGATGAAAAACTAAAGTTGATTAAAAAAAAAAAACAAACAAAACTTAGGGAGGCACTGTCTTAAAAAAAAAAAAAAAAGCCCAGGGATGTAGCTTAATGGTTAAGTGCCTCTGGATTTAATCCCTAGTACCAAAAAAAAAAAAAAAAGTGATAGGTGCAAACTATGTGAGTTCTAAGAATTCAGGAAAACTCCAGGGGCTGGAGGCTTTAAGTCAGGTTTTCTGGAGGCAGTGAGGAGGAAGATAAGCCTTGAAGTAGTGAACCATTGGACAAAAGAAGGGGAGAAGATTGGATACATACTAGAGTTGGCTTGTACCTGCCCTGTAAGAACTGATGGTCAATTTTTCGGAGTGGGTAAACATAATACTTAATATTATGCCTGTAAAATTATGCCTATAATAAATAATTTTGGAATCAAGGGTAATCCTGAGAACTCATCATTTTCTGATGTTCATACGTTTTGCTGTTATATATATGCGTGAAGTCATGTCATCTATATCTGCATGGTAGAAATACTTTACAATTGTTTGCCTCTTTCCAAATCTGCATTCAGTGTCCTCACACTGCTAGCTGCTTTTTTTTTTTTAAGAGAGGGATAGTGAGAGAGAAACAGTTTTATTTAGCTTTTTTTCTTTTTAAAGAGAGAAGGGACAGTGAGAGAGAGAGAGAATATCAGTTTTATTTAGTTTTTCATGTAGCTTTCGTTGAGCTGAACTTAGTTGTATGTGAGGTGCTGGGGTTCAAACCCAGGTCTTCATGCATGCCAGGCAAATATTATACCACTGAACCACCACACAGCCCCTTATTTAGCTTTTCATGTGGCTTTAGTTGCTCTGACACTTCATTGTGTACATGGTTCTGGGATTCAAACTCGCATCCTCTCACATGCCAGGCAAGCACCATAACCACTGAGCCACTACTGCAGCCCCACACTGCTAGCTTAAAATCAGCCATGATGGGAGTATTTACACAATGAGAACCAGCAAATACCCTAAGTTATGTCTTAGTTTATGGCTTTGCTGATTGTCTTAAAAAAGCAGTAGGACGGGGCTGAAGAGGTGGCTCAACAATAGAGCACTTCCTGGCACGAGCAAGAACCCGGTTTCAAACCCCAGCACCACATACAACTGTCAGAAAAACTAAAACCAGATGAAAAAAAAATCAGTTCTCTCTTTCTCTGACACACACACACACACACACACACACACACACACTTTCTTATAAAAAAAAAAAGAATGCAGATTAAATTTAAAATTGGGCTGGATCTGTATGTAGCTGTTACACTGTGAAGAGAAGGGATTTTTAGGAAATACTCTTCCAGTATTTAGAAGCTATTATTTCATTCATCATAGAACCTACATCATTGGTGAGCAAGTGAAGTTCTGAAATACATAGTGTTAAAGCTAAAAGAAGTTTCAATTTAATAGTATAATTTATGTGAGGGTGAGAAATAGTTAAATAGTAGACCACAAATAAGATTTAATAACATTAAATGCACTGGGAAGAGTGGATTATTGGGATGCAGCTTCATTTGTTAAATCATGGTTGAATTGCAACTGTAGACTGGCCTTCGATATGAGAGTCCAGCCAACACCCACAAAAGCATCCTGGGAGAATTGATTGGCTACATGGAAATTCCAGTAAGACTGTAGTATATTTTATTACTTATAAATTATGGTGACACATCATTTATAGCTATAAAATTTACATATATGCTTACATTTTTCTAGAGAGCCACGTTGGTAAACCTACTACACCTCTTAAGAGTGTGTTATTCTGAGGTCAGTCCAGGAGAACAAAATTAATTCTCTCTAATATAAATAGAAAGGGATTTATTGCAGGATGATAAATGGGTAACGGATTTGCTGGTCAGTGGAGGGTTGGAGAACTGCAGAAACAGATCATGGACTGAAAATGACTCCCAAACAACTTCACATTATAGGCCAGACCTGGACTGCCCCTGTCCAGGTATGGCTGCCCCTGTCATGTTCAGGAAGCTACTCTAGCAGCCACCACCTCTGGTAACAAAGTGGATTGCTGGCACATCTAAATTCAAACTTATTCCAGACGCCTTGGATTGGTGGAACCCAAACTACATCCAGAATGTTTGCTGCAAGGGAGCTTGAGAAATTAAGGATTGACTTCTGGTCTCCACAAATTAAAAAGGAGGATGGGGAATAGTATGAGCCATGCACACAGTAGGAATATGCCTGGAGTTTGTCTGTCTGGAGACGCCTGATGATCATATGAGGAGAGGTGGGAAATGAGTTAGAGTCTAGAAGCAGAGAATCCTGAATACTAACTGCATAATTTGCAGTTTCTCCTTCTTCCTGATACCTACTGTTGCTTTCTCAAAATTTTGAGATGATCACTTCCAAAGCCATGAAATGTCATAGATCTCCATTTTTTGTTTAATATTTAAAAATTTGGGATTTGGGCTCATAGCTCAGTTGTAAAGCACTTGCCTAGCATGTGTGAGGCCCTGGGTTCAATCCTCAGCACTGCATAAAAATAAGGAAATAAAGATATTATGTCCATCTACAACTAAAAAAAATTATTAAAAAGAAATTTAAGGGGCTGGAGTGGTGGCTTGGTGGTTACAGCACTTGCCTGGCATGTGCAAGTACACAAGTTCAAAACCCCAGCAACATGTACACAATGAGATGTCCAAGAAATGAAGGTCACATGAAAAACTAAATAAAAATTTCTTCTCTCTCTTCCTCTCTCTCTCTCTTACTGTCCTCTCTTTCTTTAAAAAAAAAATTAGTATCGGGGCTGGAGTGGTGGCTGGGTGGTTATTAGCACTTGCCTGGCATGCACAAGGACTCAAGTTCAAAATCCAGCACCACATACACAACTAAGTGTTGGAGCAATGACAGCCACATGAAAAACTAAATAAAAAATTGATTCTCTCTGTCTCTGTCATTGTCATTGCCCCACACTTAGTTGTGTACGTGGTGCTAGGGTTCAAAACCATGCCCTTGTGCATGCCAGGCAAGTGGCATAACTGTTGAGCCACTCCTCTAGTCCCCCACCCTCTTTTTTTTTAAGGGAGGCGGGAGAGAGAGAATCAACTTTATTTAGTTTTTTATCTGATCTTCATTGCTCTGACACTCAGTTGTGTACGTGGTGCTGGGGTTTGAACCAGGGTCCTCGTGCATGCCAGGTAATCGAGATACCACTGAGCCACTGCTCCAGCCTGCCCCACTCCTTTAAAAAAAATTGGTGTCAACCCAAGCCCTCCAAGTGGATTTTATCAGACTTTTAATTTTTATTGTTTGGTATCAGAGATTGAATCCAGGGACGCTTTACCACTGAACTAGATCCCCAGCCCTTTTTATTTTTATTTTGAAATGGGTTCTTGCTAAGTTGCTGCTGTTGTCACTAAGTTGCTGAGTCTGGCCTCAAACTTGCAATCTTCTTGCCTCAACCTGCTGAATCACTGGGATTACAGGTGTGCATCACCATACCCAAGTTCAGCTCTTTAAATAGAGCCAAGACAGATGGGGGGAATGAGTGATGAGGGATATATATTCAAGACTTTCGGGGCTGGAGCAGTAGCTCAGTGGTTAGAGCACTTGCCTGGTATGCATGAAGACCCAGGTTCAGACCCCAGCACCACATACATAACTGTCAGAGAAAAAAAAACAAGTTGAAAAAATAAAGATTCTCTCTATAAATAAATTCAAGACTTTCTTTGATTATACTTAGACCAGCACAAAGTGGGGATGGTTCTTAATCTGTTTTTACCTCCATTTCTTTATCTATAAAAATGGGACCAATTACCTCATAAATTCTGGTATTGAGAATTAGTTTGATACATGCTTATTCAGTTAGCATTCATCCACCAGTCCAGTGGTTCTCAAAAGTGTTGTGACTGGGGGCTGGAGTGGTGGCTCAGCGGTTACAGCACTTGCCCGGCATGCGAGAGGACCAGGGTTCCATCCCCAGCACTGCATACACAACTTAAGTGTCGGAGCAAGAAAAACAAAATGAGATGAAAAACTAAAACTGATTCACTCTCTCTCTCTCTCTCTCTAGCTGTCCCTTTATCCCCCCCCCCCATCACTTGATAACTGATTAAAAATGCAAATTCTCAGGCTTACACAACAGCTATTAGATATAAAACTCTGGGAGGGCGGGCTCAGTAACCTCTGTGTGTGTGTGTTTTTCCTTTAAAGAGAGAGAGACAGTGAGAGAGAGAGAGAGAGAGAGAGAAAGAGAATCAACTTTATTTTTGTTTTCCATGTGGCTTTTGTTGCTCTGACACTTCGTTGTGTACGTGGTGCTGGGATTTGAACCTGTGTCCTCAGGCATGGCAGGCAAGCACTGCAAGTGCTGTAAGCGTTGAGCCACTGCTCCAACCCCAGTAACCTGTTTTAACACAGGTTAAAACAGATGATTTTGGTGCATGCTAAAATTGGAGAACCCTGATCTAAGGTAGGAGTTGTTAAATTTTGGTTTTCGTGTAAATGCCTAGTGTGTTTTTTTGGAAAGGCAGGTCCCTGTCTCGTTGTAAAGATTTGTGCGTTGTTCTGGAATCCGCAATAGCACAAGTGCCCTCTAATGGAGGGGTACTTGGGCCTCATTCTGAGAAGACTGATACAAAGGTCACAAAGTGACAGCAGGCAAGGGGGTTGTGGGTCAGCAGATGGGTTTGTCACTTAGAGTATTTTACTAAACTCCATTTTAATCATTAATGTGAAGATTATACATAAATGTTTTCATTTCTAGCTTTGAGATTCAGAAGAACAGGGCTGAAGCCATGGCTCAGCGGTAGAGCACTTGCCTGGCATGTGCAAGGATCCGGGTTCAAACTCCAGCACCACATACACAATTATGTATTAGGAAAACAAACAAACAAAAAAAAAACCAGATGAAAATCTAAGTAAAATTGTTTCTCCCCCGTCCCCTCTCCTTAAAAAAAAAAAAGAAAGAAAAGAAATGAAAAGAAAAAGATTCAGAAGAACAGCAAATACTGTGGCCTTTCTGGCTGCAACTAAACAATGTCAGCCCTCTCTAAAAAACAATTTGTTTTCTTATTTTTATTTCCTGCCTGGTCAGCGCTTTGAATATTCTTCCTCCAGGAGGCCCAGCTGTCTTGACTCCTGTACTTTTCCTCGTACTGCCACCAGAGGGCGAAATCAGCAGCTGGCAGCTGGGCTCCTTTGGACTGCAGAAATTTGGAAAACATGATTTCTTGCTGGCATCACAAACATAATGTCCATAATCAGTTCATTTTGAGCAGCTTATCATTTGGGGGCACATGGTGAAACTGTTATCTCCACAGATAGAGTTGCAGTTTTAAGACCCATAAGAGACTTTTCCAAGAAGAAACTGTTCACATTTGTTTCACTGGCACCTGTAGTTCCTGGGTGATGAATGCTTGTTGAATGGATGTTGAGTAAAGCTCCAAGCACAATGTCTGTTGTATAATAAGGGCTTATTAAACATTTGTTCCCTTCTCCTTCCTTGCCAACAGTAATCTGTCTTGAAACTTAACCCTTTATGTGTCTGTGTCCCCTAGAGATCCAACTCAAAAAAGATAAGATTTTATAAAGGTAGGAAATAAAAAGAAATGACATTTCTTTCTAACCTGTTAGATTAGCAAAGATGAAAAGGATTGTGAAAACCCAGTGTTGGCAAATATGGAATGGACTGTTTCATGTACTGTTGAGGGAGTGTAAACAGAACTAATATCTCTGTATGGCAATTTGGCAATGTGTAACAAATTTTAAAACACACATACCTTAGAAATTCTTCCCATGGGTATTATGTTAGAATAAACTGTATTATACTGCAGTTTTAAATAATTCTCAAGTCCCAGTAGAGTAATTGACCAAGGTTTTCTCCCTTACACTACTTGCCTATAGTGGATCATCAGAGAGACCTTGTTCCTTTTGGTCACTCAAGGGCCCAGGCCACTGGATGCTCTATCTTGACCCATGCTTGCATAAGCACAGAAGCATGCAAAGAAGGAGAGAGGAATGTTGAGAATCAAGCACAAGAACTAGGGTTGTATAGCTCAGTGGTAGAGTGTTTACTTAGCATGTGCAATGCCCTGGGTTCAATCCCCAGTAACCCCACTACCACCACCAAAAGAAAACAACAGACTATCAAGCAGTGGCCTCTGAAGTTTCCACTCAGAGTATCCTAGGTCCATTGATCCAAGCAAATAAAAAGAGTGTGCTCGGGGCTGGAGCAGTGGCTCAGCGGTTTCGGCGCTTGCCTGGCAAGCACGAGGACCCGGGTTCAAACCCCAGCACCACGTACACAACTGAGTGTTGGAGCAACTAAGGCCATGTGAAAAACTAAATAAAGTTGTTTAAAAAAAAAAAAAAGAGTGTGCTCTTCGCCCAATTCAAAGGGTTAAAAAGTACAGTCCTGCCATGTGCCTGGGAGAAGAGCTTGAATATTTGTGAACTGCCTTAATGTCCGCTATAGGAATTAATGTGTATGCACTGAGTATCCATTAGAGTTGCTCTCTGATGCAGGCCACACCAAGCCTTATTAATAAGTGGCTTATTAAATAGTAATTTATTTTTTTCATGTAATAGTCTAGAATTAAGCATTCTAGGGATAGAACAGCCATTCTAGGATGTCATCAAGAATGCAGGCATTATGGTGCCAGAGCAGCTGGAGCACTTGCCTGGCATGCGTGAGGACCCGGGTTCAAAACCTCGCACCACATACACAACTAAGTGTCAGAGAAACCAAGGCCAGATGAAAAATAAAAGTTGATTCTCTTTCCTCTCTGTCACGCTTCCATGCGCATGTGCTCTCTCGCTTTTTTTTTTTTTTTTTTTTTTCCTGGAAGGGAGAAGGAATCATCTGTCTGTTTTTTTTCCTGATACTTAGTTGTGTATGTGGTGCTGGGGTTTGAACCCTGGTCCTTGTGCATGACAGGCAAGTGCTGTTAACTGCTGAGCCACTGCTCCAGCCCCAACCTCCCACTCTTTAAAAAAAAAAAAAAAGCAGACCCCTGCTAGCTTTCCCCCTTGATGTGTAGCTATGGTTTTCATTCTAATGTTCACAGCGTGGCTGTTTTACCACCAGCCATCACATTCTAATTTCAGGCAGAGGAAGGAGGAAGGACAGTAGCCCTTCTGAGAGTCTTCTAGCACTCTTTCGCTTATGTTTCATTAGCTAGAACTGAATCACTGTCATCCCCACTGCCGAAGAGTCTGGGAAAGGGCAAGTTCTCACCTTCCCTTATTTAAACTGGGTCCTTGCTGGCCTAAACAAATTAGTTGCATATAATACAGAAAAACTAAGAGAGATGGTCAAATATAAATTTTGAAAAACTGTTTTCCTGAGAAATAACCTATATTCAACAAAGATTTCAAATCTCAACTGCACAACTTGATAATTTTTTTCCATATGTATGCACCAATGTAATCATTGCCCCAGTCAAGCTAAAGAACATTTCCAGCACTGCAGAAGACCCCCTTGTGCCCCTTCCCTGACAAAATTCCCCACAGAAGTAAGCACTCTTATGACAGGTCATAAGATTACTTTTTTGAACTTTATATAAAATAGAATCATAAAATTTGTGCTCTTTGCATTTGACTGACTTCATTTGCACAACTGAACATTGGTTTTAATTTTATAAATTATAGCATACATAGAATAATATACATTTATTTTAAATGATTATGCATAGGGCTGGAGACTTGGCTCAGCAGTTGCAACACTTGCCTGGCATGCGCAAGGATGCAGGTTCAAACCCCAGCACCATGTACACAATGAAGTGTTGGAACAATGAAAGCCACATGAAAAATTAAATAAAATTGATTCTTTCTCTCCTTCTCACTGTCCCTCTCTCTTTAAAAAAAATATTATGCATAAAATATGTTTGGCATGGATATATTATTGAGTTTCCTTGATATATTAAGTTTCCAAAAAGGTTACAAGATTCTGTTTTAAATAATACCTCATTTATGTTCATAGAGAAATTTTGAAATAAAATTTCATAAAATGTTACTAGCTATTTCTGAGTGTTAGGATTAGTGTAGTTTTGTTTTGTTTTGTTTTTAAGAGAGGAGGACAGTGAGAGAGAAAGAGAGAATCACTTTTTTTAATTGAGTTTTTCACATGGCTTTCATTGCTCCAACATTCAGTTGTGTACGTGAGTGCTGGGGTTTGAACCCGTGTACTCAGGAATGCCAGGCAAGCGCCGTAACCACCCAGCCACCGCTCCAGCCCCGAATTAATGTAGTTTTAACTTTATCTTATTCTGTTTGGTTTAGTTTTATTTCATTTTAGAGTAATTTTAAATTTATAGAAAAATTGAAAGACTAATACAAAGAACAAAAAACTAACACAGATGCATCAGTTGTTAACACTTTGCCACTTTTGTTTTTATGTGTATTTTTCCCTCCATGAATCATTTGAAAGGATCATTCATTATACTTAAATGATTATTTTCTGAGATCAGAAATTAACCACAGAGGAGCTGGAATGGTGACTCAGTGGTAGAGCACTTGTGCCTGGCATGTGCAAGTACCTGGGTTTGAACCCTAGCATCACATACACAGCTAAGTGTCAGAGAAACAAAACCCAGATAAAAAAATAAATTTAAAAAATTGATTCTTGCTTTCTCTCTACCCCCTTAAAATATTAACAGAATAATTACCAAAATTAGAGACTTTTAATGTTGATAGACTATAGGATCTGCATTTCATAATCAGTTTCACCAAGCGTCCCAATGATGTCCTCTATAGTGATATGTTTACCCATTGCCATTTTTTCTCATTGTATTTAGTTCCTACGCTGCTTCAGTTGTTTGATTTTTTTTATGGTAAGTAGATAACATTTTTTTATTAAGGAAAAAAAGACGTGAAACTTGCACTAAGCAAATACAACACAGTAGGGCAATACACAGAGCCTATCTTTAAAGCCTGGCCTGCCTAGAGTGTTAGGGTTTAACCCTTTGTGTCCCCTGATATGTCCAGGGCAGCTGTGAAGTCCTGCGTCTGATAGACCTTCAGACCTCCCCTTACTATTACAAGTGGATCTGGCAGCATCTGGGGCTGATAGACGACAGACCTCTGAGGGTTCACCTCAATGGTAAGCCAGATGGTGGCCAGCACATGGTCCCTATCCTGATTCCAGTTTCCCTCCCTTCTTCAGGATCTTATTAAACATCCAGAGCTCTAGGGGCCAACAAGATGTCTGATTTGACCTGTTCTACCAGTGTGGAAACCTGGTCCGCAGGCCCTGCCTCCTTTCTAGCCTCTCTTCTTTCTCTGCAGGTTTTGCCATGTAGCCATCTACTCTTTGCCTCATACATACCCACCCCATTTTTTGCCCAGCTCCCTTCTGCTTTTCTAGATTTTAGTCTAAACATCCTTTTCTTACAGAATTCTCCCTGATTTTTCATGCTGGATCAGTACTTCTGTTCCCTATTATATTCCATTTAAGTACCCTGTATTTCTCTTCTGTCATATTCAGCCCCACTGAAGTAATAAAATCGAATCTAAAATAGTTATTAAAGATCTCTCTCTCTCTAGAATTTAAGCTCAGTAAGGACTTTGTATTCCCAGGGCCTAGAACTATGCCTGGCATCTAGAGGCTAGTCAGAAGCAACTCACAAAGTCAACACATAAATGTAACCTAGGTTCTGTTCAAAAAAGAAAATGTAACCTAGGTGCTATATATAGTTCTGGATACATCCCAAGTTACAAATGTGTATACACGTACTACAGAGCCTTGTTCAAACTAAGATATCTGGGGCTGGAGTGATGGTTAATCAGTTGGAGCACTTGCCTGGCATGCACGAGAACTCGTGTTCAGACCCCAGCACCACGTACGCAACTAAGTGTCAAAGAAACAAAGGCCAGATGAAGAAAATAAATAAAATTGATTCTTTCTTTCTCTCTACTCTCTCCCTCTTTCTCCTAAAGAAGATGTAATTGTATCGCTATTTTACAGATGTAAAAACCAAGGCTCAGAAAGGTGAATCTCTTGTATAAAGGTCGTAGGGATAGGGACTAGAGTGGTGACCCAGTGGTTATGGCACTTGCCTTGCATGCGCAGGGACCCGGGTTCAAACCACATACCCAACAAAGTGTCAGAGCAATGAAAGCCAAATGAAAAACTAAATAAAATTATTTCTTTCTCTCTCTCTATCTCTCACTGTCCCTCCCTGTCTAAAAAAAAAAAAAAAAAGGCATAGGGACAATAGTTAGCAGTGGAGAACTTCAGAGTTCAGGCCTGATACCAAAATTATTTTGTATGATTTCATTTTATTTTGTTTGTTGGCTTATTACTATTTCTTTATTGTCTTGTTTTAGTGATTGTTTTATGATTTATTTATATATCTTTAACTTAACCACAGTGTGCATGCTAGTGATATACCACGTCACAGATAGAATCAGAACCATACAATAGTATGCTTATATTTCTCTCTTCTAAGATATTGTGCTATCCTCATATAATTTTACTTTCACATACATTAAAAACTTTATACCACGCAATGCGGCATATGCCTGTAACCCCAGCAATTCAGGAGACGGGCAGAAGGATTGCAAGTTTGAAGCCAGCCTCAGCATCTTAGCGAGGCCCCATGTAACTTAGTGAGATCCTGTCTCGAAAATAAAAAATAAAAAAATAAAATGACTGGGAATGTGACTTAGTGTAAAGCACCTCTGGTTCAGTCCCTCCTACCAAAAAAGAAAAGAAAAGAAACCTTATAATATGTAGTTATTACCTTGCTTTAAGCAGCCAATTATCTTTTTTTTCCAATTATCTTTAAAAAAAAAAAAAAGAGGGGGGATAGTGAGAGTGAGAGAAAGAGAGAGGGAGAGAGAGAATCAATTTTATTTAGTTTTTCATGTGCCTTTTGTTGCTCCAAGACGTCGTGTACCTGGTGCTGGGTGCTGGGGCAAGCCATGTAACTGCTGAGCCACTACTGCTCCAGCCCTTCAGTTATCTCTTAAATATATTTAAATCACAATAAGGAAAGTCTCTTATATTAACATACGTAGTTACCATTTCTTAGGGTCTTCATTCTTTTGTATAGATCCAGATTTCAATCTAGTGACTTTTCCTTCTGGCTGAAGTACTTTAACATTTCTCACAGTTCAGGTTTGTCGGTGATTAATTCTTTCACCTTTTCTGAATAGTTGGAAAACTATTTCATTTCATTTTTGAAAAAAATATTCACGGAATATAGAATACAGGTTAACAGATGTTTGTCTTTCAGTATTTTGAAGATAATGCATTGAAGTATGTTTTCTAACTTGCATTGTTAATCAAGAGATCTGTTAACTTTTCCTTATTTTTTATAACTTCTGAATGACTTTGTATATCCTTTGTATACAATGTGCCCTTTTGCTCTAACTGGTTTAAAATTTTACTTTTTATCAGTACATTTAAGTGATTTGATTAAGTTGTATCTCAGTAGAGTTTTTAATCATGTTTCTTGGGATTCATTTAATTTCTTGGATTTCTGGATTTCTATATTTATTAAATCAGATTTGGAATTTTTTGGCCATGATTTTTTTTAAATATTTTTATGTCTTTCCCTCTCCTCCACTTTGGGAAATCCAATTCCATGTATATTGGACTGTTCGAAGTTGTTTCACAGCTCACTGCTGCTCTGTATATTTAATTGTTTTCACTTCTTTTTTTCCGTCTATCATTTTGTATAGCTTCTATTGCTGTGTCTGCAAATTTAATAATCTTTCTGTATAATCTACTTTTTTAAAATTTGTACTGGGGATTAAACTCAGGGACACTTTACCACTAAGCTAAGTCCCCAACCCTTTTTATTTTTTAATTTTGAGATAGGGTCTTGTTAAGTTGCTGAGGCTAACCTCAAACTTGCAGTCCTCCTGGCTCAGCCTCCCACTAATCTACTGTTAATACCATCTGATCAATACTTAGCTGAGCTTCAAGGCAGTCCTCTGCAGCTCTGTCCTCTCTGTTACCCTGCTCTGTGAATTCTAGCTGCCTTGCCTTCCCCTGTGTCTCTGTTCTCTCTCATCATTTCAGGGAGATTGAGGGGGCTCCACCTGGGTTTCCCCTCCCTGAACTACAGACCAGAAAATCTCTGGGCAGTAAGCTGGGGACAGCAATAGAGCTCATCACTTTGTTTTCTAGGTTGTTTTGGGGAGGAGAGGATCAGGGGGAGTACCAGGATTGAACTCAGGGACACTTAAGTATGGAGTCACACCCATGGCCCTTATTTTTTTTATTTATTTTGAGACACGTTCTTGCCAAGTTGTCTAGGGCCTTGATAAATTATTCAGGCTGGCTTTGAACTTGCAATTCTCTTTGCATTCTTATGTAAGGAAACATATTGGTCAAGTTCTTCAAATTACTAGATCAAGTAATTGCTCTACCACGTACTGGCTATGTACATTTAAAACATTGATAAATATTGCCAACATACCTTTCAGAAAGTGCATACCCACCAAGTGTGGTGGCACATGTCTGTAATCCTGGTGACTCAGGAGGCTGAGGCAGCAGGATCACAAGTTTGAGGCCAGCCTCAGCAATTTAGCAAGGCCCTTAGCAAGTTGGTGAGATGCTGTCTTAAAGTATAAAATAAAAAGGAGTTGAGGATGTGGCTCAGTGGTTAAGATTCCCTGGTTTCAATCCCTGGTACCAAAAACAAAATTAAGAAAATAAAATATAGTCATACTCGGGGCTTTTATTAAGTGCTTGATAAACCAGGCCTCCTGCTTATGGTTTTTAGATTTATTTCTATTAACATCTCTTTAAAGTCAGTGTTATTGAGGTATGATTTTTATACAACAAAGTGTACACGTTTTCAATGTGTAGTTCAGTAAATTGTGACAAATTCATACCTCCATGTAACCACCATAGTCAAATATGCAAAATCCCAATAATGTGCTTTTCTTTGCTTTCTCTTAACAGAATCGAATCCTGTAGAGCGATTTAGGGAATTCCAGATCAAATCATATCCTCTACAGGACTTTAGCTCTTTGAAACTTCTACATCTCCAGGAAGCCTTGAAGCAACAGGACAAAAGCTTCAATAAGACAATCAAAACCTCAGGAAATAGTCTCCCAAAGATGCTGGGCCCAAAGATCAAGTAAGCTCAGCTCTCGGCAGATAGGGGAGCCGAGATTGTGGCTGTTAAGGAGAGCATAGCAGAATGTCAGGGATGCTGGGGAGGGGGCAGAGGTGACAGACTCAGGTGAACACCAAAGGGGTGGGTGGGTGTGTATGGGAGGCAACCTAGAAAGGTCCTAGGTTTGATACCCAGAACTTGTATTTTCTGCTTCTAACTCACAAGGCTGCTTTAAGAGGCCAGGTACTTCTTTTATCAGGGCTTCACTAACCCAGTTAAGGAAGGAGAGGCAGGAATTATCTTCTGGCTCTGATCTCTTGTCTATGTGTTATCGGGCCCTTTTGATTCTGAGCTTCTCCAGAAAATTCTACCCGTCTAAGGGAGGCAGTAGTGTAGCAGTTTGCCCTCTGTTAAAATGGTCCGTTCTGTTTTCAGACAGCTTTGACTGTTAGAAATTTCTCCCTCCATATGAGCTTTGAATCTCATAGACCAGAACTTCAACCACTTCTTTCCTGGGAATCTTTTTTTTTTTTTAAGGTTTGGTGAATTTAGGATTTTTTTTTTTTTTTAAAGAGAGAGGGACAGTGAGAGAGACAGAGAAAGAGAGAAACAACTTTATTTAGTTTTTCACGTGGCCCTAGTTGCTCCAACACTCAGTTGTGTACGTGGTGCTGGGATTTGAACTCGCGTCCTCGTGCTTGCCAGGCAAGCGCCGAAACCCCTGAGTCACCGCTCCAGCCCCTTTCCTGGAAATCTTAAACTCTCTACCTAGTCTTCTTGTGCATCATGTCTGGCTCAGCTGTATAGATCATCAGCCCCTTCACATAATAATCTTCATATGTTTAAAGGGGCCCTCCTTTGTCTTCCAAGTCTCCTTCCTATTACACTTCTTTTTTTTTTTTTTAAAGAAGGACAGAGGCGAGAGAGAGAATCAGTTTTTTAAATTGAGTTCTTCACATGGCCTCCGTTGCTCTGACACTACACTTAGTTGTGTACGTGGGTGCAGGGGTTTGAACCCATATACTTGTGCATGCTGGGCAAGCACTGCAACCGCCAAGCCATCGCTCCAGCCCCCCTAGTACGCTTCTTTAATCCCTGACAGTGGACTTAATTTTGAGTTTTTTCACCTTCTAGGTAGGTGTGTATTCTCCAGGTTGGGGAGCTCTCAGCATATGGCAGAGTGAAACCTGATTATCCAGGGCCTCATGAATTGGCTGTGTTCTAGATGAGTTGTATTTGACTGTCATATTTCAGATCCAAGTATACTCGGTCAATCCAGTGTCCCATGATCAATACCAAGTTTGGTGAGCTGCCCAAAGAGGCCGTGGTGGGGGCCTACATGAAGATCCACACTGTGGAGCAAGGAGAAATTGTGGTAAGTACACAGAGAGCTTTGTTCATGATGTAGTGTATAACATGAATGGACTAGGAGCGTTAAATATGAGTAAAGGTTTAGAAACACCCCCTCTGCGTACTTGGTGAGATTAACAAATAGTGTTGATTTTTAGCCAGGTGTGGTGGCATATGTTCATATAATCCCAGTGACTCAGGAGACTGAGATAGGAGGATTGCAAGTTCAAAGTGAGCCTAGGCAAGTTAGACCTTGTCTCAAAAAATAAAAAGAGCTGGCAGTGGCTGAGCCCAGTGGTAGAGCACTGCTGATTTCAATCCCCAGTACCGTGCAAGACGAAATAAACAAACAAACAAAGCATTGATTTTGAGAGTCTTTATGCTTAAGAAATGTGTATTAAAATATTTGTAAATAAATTGACATGGCAGCTGGAAACTTGCTTTAAAATATCCAAGAGGCAAGGATGTTTCCTCTCACCAGTCCTATTCATCATTGAATTGAAAGTTTTAGCTAACAGTACAGTAAGACAAGAAAGGAAATAAAATATACAGATTGACAAAAAGAAATAAAATTATCTTTGTTTACAGATGCATGATTGATTATGTCAGCAGTTCCAAAAAATCAAAAACACTTCTGAAAATAATGAGATGATAACAAGATGGAAGGATACAAGGTTGATATACAAAAGTCAATTGTTTTCCTTCTACCATCAATGAACAATTGAAACTAAAAACAATACCATTTATAATAGCAGCAAAAAAATGAAATACATGGGTATAAATCTAGCAACATGTTTGGAATCTGCATGCAGGGGCTGGGGCTGCAGTTCAGCAATGGTGGGCATGCTTGGCATGCACAAGGCCCTGGGGTGGATCTCTAGCACCTCCCAACACACACACACACACACACATACACACACACCCCACACAAAGAATCTACATGCTGAAAACTATGTAACTCTGATGGAACAATTTAAAAAAGATCTAAATAAATAGCAAAATATTCTGTGTTCGTAAACTGAAAGATTCAGTATTAAGATATCAGTTTTCCTCCAACTTGTATGGATTCAGTGAAATCTCAATCAAAATTGTAAATTATTTTGTGGATAATCTGCTGGGATTTTGAGTGAGATTTTGACAAATTGATTTTAAAGTTTATATAAAGGTAAATGGATAAACTCTGGTGTATCTGTACAATGAAATATTATTCAGCAGTAAAAGGAAATAAGATATTAAGCCATGAAAAGAACTGGTGTAACCTTAAATAAACATTTATAAGTGAAAGAGTCCAATATTTTAAGATTTCAGCTATATGACTTTCTAGAAAAGGCAAAAACCACAGTACAGTGTTCAGTGGTTGCTTTGGGGTTGGAGTTCAGAGGACAGGCTGAATAGGTGAAGTACAGGGGACTTTGGGCAGTAAAGTTATTCTGTATGATACTGTAATGGTGGAAATAAAGCATTAAGCATTTGTTAAAACTGATAGAACTTTTTCAGCACAAAGAGTGACCCCCCTTTTTTTTTTTTAAAAGAGAGGGACATAGAATCAATTTTTATTTAGTTTTTCATGTGGCTTTCATTGTTCCAACACTTCATTGTGTATGTGGTGCTGGGGTTCGAACCCACATCCTTGTGCATGCCAGGCAAGTGCAGTAAGTGCTAAGTTACCTCTTAATAGATGCATTTATGAAAAAAAAATCATTTAGGAGGTCAGTGGATTCCAGGAAGGAATGTGGACTATGACAAGAGAATCTAATATTACAAATGTAAGAAACATCCTGAATGAAGGGGTTGGGGGAAAAGGTATTAACTTAAGTAACTTTGGGAATGAATGGAGTTATTAAGATTAAAGGCAAACGGAGCATGCTTGTGAACACTACAATCTAGTTGATAAAGTTGTTTTCTATGAATGTATCAATTAATAATCCTGATATTACTATAATGTATACTTAAATGGATTAATTAAGTAAACAAATGACAAATGGTGGGAGTTAGGTTTTCTCACTACTGAAGTGAAAATTTACAGATAAGGGGAGACAGGTAGAAGGATCCATGTGGTTATAAGTTTAGCTCAAATATACTTACAGATGGTTACATATTGTTATGGTTTAGATATGAGGTATTCCCTGAAAGCTGATGTATGAGACAGTGCAAGAACGTTTAGAAGTGAGATGATTGGGTTATGACAGTCTTAATCCAGTTAGCAAATTGATTCCCTGATGGGGATTAACTGAGTGCTAACTGGAGGAGGTAGGTCATTGGGGGTGTGCCTTTGGGGTATGTTTTTTTTTTTTCTTTTTTCTTTTCAGGGCTGAGGACTAACTCAGTAACTCCGGGCCTTGCACGTGCTAGGCAAGCGCTCTGCCACTGAGCTAAGTCCCCAACCCCTTGGGGTATGTTTTGTAATTGGTGAGTGGAATCTCTGCTTCTTGTTTTGATGTCTTGAGCTTCCTCCCTCCCCCACACTCATTTGCCATGTTGTTCAGCCTCACCTCAAGGAATGGAGCTGGCCCTCTATGGACTGAGACCTCTGAAACCATAAACTTTTCCTCCTCTAAAATTATTCTTCTCACTTTTTTTTTAAGAGAAAGGGATAGTGAGAGAGAGAGAAAGAGAGAGAGAGAAACAATTTTTTATTTAGTTTTTCATGCAGCTTTTGTTGCTCTGAGACTTCGTTGTGTACGTGGTGCTGGGGTTTGAACTCATATACTCGCGCATGCCAGGCAAGTGCTGTAACTGCCGAACCACCACTCCAGCCTCTCCTGTCTTTTACTCATAGCAGCAAAAAATTGAAACACATAGAAATATTTACATGTGTATGTGCAAATACATGCATCTTTTGCTCTGTCAGCTAAGAGGGCATAAAAGAAATGATGCCCCAGTAGCAATAAGCCTACTTAGCATGAAGATCATGAGTTTTTTGGTAATGAAAATAATTAATATCTAATCCCTTTGGTATTTCCAGGTGTATACACATTATTATTATTATCTGTAGTCATTATGTACAATAGATCTCTTGAACTTATTCCTCCTAATTGAAATTGTTCCCTTTGACCAACATCTTCCCAAAACAACCCCTACCCACAGTACCAGGTGGTCAGTCTACTCTCAACTTCTAGAGTTCAACTTTTTTTAGATTCCATATATATGTGAGACATCTGTTGTCTTTTTGTGAGTGGCTTATTTCACCTAAGATAATGTCCTCCAGGTTCATCTATGTTGTTGCAAATGACAGGATTATCTTTTTTTTTTAAGAGAGAGGGAGAGGGTAAGAGAGAGAGAACTGATTTTATTTTTTTTTTAATCTGGCCTTTGTTTTTCTGACATTTAGTTGTGTACGTAGTGCTGGGGTTTGAACCTGAGTCCTTGCGCACGCCAGGCATGTGCTTTAACCGCTGAGCCAATTCTCCAGCCCTGGATTATCTTTTTTTTTTTTTCCTACAGAGAGAAGGACAGTGAAAGAGAGAGACAGAGAGAATCAATTGTTATTGAGTTTTTCACATGGCTTTCATTGCTCTGACACTTAGTTGTGTACATGAGTGCTGGGGTTTGAACCCGTGTACTTGAGCATGCTGGGCAAGCACCATAACTGCTGAGCCACCACTCCAGTCCCCTGGATTATCTTTTTAAGGATGGATAATATTCTGATGTGTAATTAGTATATATACCACATTTTCTTTATCATTCATCCATTGAGGGACACGTAGATATGTCAATTTCATATCTTGACTCTTGAATAATGCTGCAATAAATGTGGAATGCAGATAGCTCTTCAACATACTGAGTTTATTTCCTTTGGATACATATCTGGAAATGGAATTGTTGGATCAATAATTCTTTTTTAATTTTTAAAAATTTTTAAGGGGGGCTGGAGTGGTGGCTCAGCGGTTTCGGTGCTTGCCTGGCAAGCACGAGGACCTGGGTTCAAACCCCAGCACCACATACACAACTGAGTGTTGGAGTAACTAAGGCCATGTGAAAAACTAAATTAAGTTGTTTCTGTCTTTCTCTGTCTCTCTCACTGTCCCTCGCTCTTTAAAAAAAAAAAAATTTTTAAGGAACCTCCATACTTTTTTATATAATGATTGTATTAATTTGCATTTCTACCAACTGTGTAAAGGGTCCTTTTTCTCCATATTCTTACCAACATTTATCTTTTTGGTTGTGAAAATTGTTTTATAATAGTCTGATTATCTCTTTGAGTTAATCTTTATTTCCCTGATACTTAATGATATTGAGCATTTTTTTCATATGCCTGTTGATCATTTATATATATTCCTTTTAGAAATGTCTATTCAGATCCTTTGCCTATTTATTTTATTTTTTTATTTTTAAAGAAAGAGAGGAAAAAAAAGAAAAAAAGAGAGAGGGAAAGTGAGAGAGAGAGAATGAAAGAATCAATTTTTATAGTTTTTCATTTGGCTTTCCTTGCTCAGACTCTGTTATGTACATAGTGCTGGGTACAAACCCGCGTCCTTGTGCATGCTAGGCAATCACCATAACTGCAGAGCCACCACTTCAGCCCCTGCGTGTTGTTTTTAAAAAGTACTAGCACATTAAAATTATACATAATAAGTGGGATTTATTATCCTTTGCCCATTTTTAAATCAGGTTATTTTATTGCTATTAAATTGTTTGAGTTCCTTACATATTTTGGATACTATTCCTTTATTAGACGTGTGGTTTGCAAATATTTTCTCCCATTCTGTAGATTGTCTCCTCTGTTCATTGTCTCCTTCGCTGTGCATAAGCATTTTAGTTTGATGCAATCTCATTTGTCTTTTTTTGCCTGTGCTTTTGGGGTCGTTTTTTAAAAAAAGTCATTGCCCACGCCAATCTCAAGAAGCCAGATCTTGATTTCTAATAACATTTCCCAATAAAAGGAGCAATGCTTCTTGGAGAAATGGTCAGTTCTAGGCTTGGGACTGGAAATACTCAGGATGAGCCTAGAGCATTTTGTAGTTCTTAAAATAAAGGAAATATTGGGGGGATAAAATTTCTTTGGGGCATGTCAATGGGATGTGGGCCAGCTGAAAGAATCCCCAGGGGCAAAACATAGAATACCTTGAGCAATAAAATAAAGCAGTATGAGATTGTAAACCCAAAGTATAAAATAAATGTCCATGACGTATTCATTAATGAATCAATAGTGAATGAATTAGCCAGATGTGGTGGCACACACCTGTAATCCCAGCAATTTGGGAGGCTGAGGCAGGAGGATCACAAGTTTAAAGCCAGCCTTAGCAGCTTAGCAAGGCCCTAAGCAACTCAGTGAGATCCTATCTCAAAATATAATATAAAAAGGGCTGAGATGTGGCTCAGTGGCAAAACACCCCTGGGTTCAATCCCTAGAGCTCCTCCCCAATAGTGAATGAATTAATAGATAGAGAAAAGACAGATCTGTCTGCAGAATAATTCCAAGGCAGGATATCCTGCCTTCAAGGAAGGGAGAGCATTACATTACTGTCACCATTCCTTATATGTGAACTACACATAGTGACTTTCTTCCAGAGTACAGTGAGGAAAGGGGCGAAATCTGAGAAGCACTGCCTCAGCCAGGTGATCAAAGCCAACACCAACAGTAATAAATCATGTTGATAGCATTTGCCTTGCATATGATGTGATGAAAATGGCACTCTGGGAGCTGGAGCAGAGGCTCACTGGTTATGGCGCTTGCCCTGGCATCCACGAGGATGCAGGTTCAAGCCCTAGCACTGCCTACACACCGAAGTTTCAGAACAACGAAAGCCCCATAAAATAAATAAAATTGATTCTTTCTCTCTCTCCCACTGACCTTCTCTCAAAAAGAAAGAAAGAAAATGGCACTTTGTATATGTGGTTATCTTCTCCATAACCCCCAAACCCTCAGTATCATTATGAGAAAAATATCAAACAAATTCTAATAGTAGAGCATCCAATCAAATTCCTGATGCATACCCTTCAGACTTACAGGGTCATCAAACACAAGGTATGTCTCAGAAACTACTGCAGCTATGAGACTAAAGGAACATATGACGTTACCTGTAAGGTATTTTGGATAGGATAGTGGAACAGAAAAAAAACATTAGGTGGATTGGGGATGTAGCTCAGTGGCAGAGAGGCCTTGCATTTGATCCCCAGCACCACACACAAAAAAAGGGATATTAGGGTAAAACAAGAAATCTAAATAACTCATTGACCTCATGACCTCATGATAATATATTGTTATGGTTTGAATGTGAGGTATCCCCCAAAAGCTCACATGTGACAATTCGGGAAGGCTGAGGTAAAATGATTTAACCCAGTCATTGAATTAATCTCCTTACACAGATTAATTGGCAACTGCAGGCTGGTAGGATGTGGCTGGAGGAGGTAGGTCTTTGGGGGTGTGCCTTTGGGGTATATATTCTTTGTCTGGGGGTAGAGTTTCTCTCTCTGCTCTGCTTCCCCATGTGACGTCTTGAGCCCTCTGTTTACTGGAGCCATGCCAGCCATGCTGTTTCTGTCTCACCTTGAGCCCCAAGGAATAGAGCCAGCCTCCTCTGGAGTAAGACCTGTAAAATCATGAGCCCTGAAATAAACTTTTCCTCCTAAAATTGTTCTTGTCACGTCCATTCGTTACAGCAATGAAAAACTGACTAAAACATATATAATATTGGTTTGTTCATAGTAACATTATCATACAATGTAAGATGTTGATAGAGGAAACGGGATGGGAGATATATAAGAACACTGTACTGACTTCTCAATTTTTCTATAAATCTAAAACTGTTCTAAAAAAATAGACCATTAAAAACAATGTATCTAGTAGTGGAATTGTGAGTATGGCTAAACCAAAAGTGGCCATGACCATTAGAGAGAAGATGATATTATGACTTTTGATATCAAATGGATGGAGGGGGAAAGAATTATGCTAAGTGAAGTATCCCAATCTCAGAGTCTCAAGGGCCGAATGGTTTCTTTCATCTGTGGAAGCTAGAATACATCGGGAAGCAGTATGTTATACGGCTAAGCTAATAATAACTTCAAATTGTATGATTCTCAATGCAGCAGGGAGATGACTCCCTAGGATACTTGGAAGTGTAGGGTGGGGGATGAGGGGAGGGTGTAGGAAGAACACCTAGGAGACTGGGGGGTGGGAATATGGGGGAATCATCTCAGAAGGAGATCTCTGTCCTCCACAAGATATCCATTTAACTCAGGGGTTCTTCTGGGGGAAACAGCAACATGGGGAACCCAAGCTGGGCATCCACGATATGGCATTAGCCCTGGATAACTAAGTATATATACATTTGTTCTTGAATGTTTGATAATGTTTCCCCCTCAATTGTATCTCTATATCCGTCTAATTAAAAAAATAGTACATAAAAAAAAGAAGAGTGGCCGTGAGTTGATTGCCATTGAAACTGGTGATGATTGCAGAGCCGAGTGGCAGGATGATCAGCATGGTGGTGACAGATAAGGAACAGGCAAGACGGGCTTTCCACTGAGCAGCAGTGGGGCTCAGCTTGCCTTGGGAGGGGCTGTCTTCTGAAACCCTCATGTGCTCATCCAGAGTCTGGGAACCTGCTTCAGGCCCCTTCTGCTGTGTCTCAGTTATGTTCTCGCCAAGCTCATCTTCACACCTTTCTCCTCCTCCCGACATACAGCCAGTGTGTCAGGAGAGTCAGCCCAAGACTGAATGGGAGCCAGGTCCCTAGCAAGATATACATGCTGATGTGAATATTTTTGAGCTCTTAGAAAGTTCTTTTGTTCAAGAAGACTCTGCCTTTTGCAACCCTTCCCCACTCCCCCAGTACTGGGGATAGAACCCTTTACCATTGAGCTGCATTCCCAGCCTTTTTATTTTGTGACAGGATCTCACTGAGTTGCCCAGGCTGGCCTTGAACTTGAGATCCTCCCACTTCAGTCTCTTGAGTCGCTAGGATTATAGGTGTGTGCCACTGTGCCTGGCTGTCCTCTGCAACTTTGAAGTAGCTCTACCCCCATACTCTCCATCCCCCAAAAAGAAAATAGAGGAATCAGCTCCCTTTCCATGTGATGGCCCCATTGATACTTAAAGAATGATGTTTTGGTTTTCATTCCACATTCCTGTAGCCAGGCACAGTGCCAATTTTCCATTAATATTTTTTTTTTTCAATTCAGGCAAAATGTCCTCCATTCCTCCAGTCTTTCTTCATGTGATGTGGTTCCCAGCCTCCTCACTGCCTGAGTGTGCTGCTCAGAAACTAACAGAAACGGGACCAGGGTGGAAAAGCTGAGCATGCTAAGGGACCCTGGGCAAAATGGAAGCCTGGAGGGGTGGGTAGGTAGTGACCTTGATGGGAAACTGTAAGGAACATGAACAATAGGCCTGTACTGTAGAGGACTCAATGCCAGAATGGGGAGTTCAGTTTTAATTCCCTAGGAAACTACAAAAGGTTTTGAGTGAGGATCAGCACAGGGACCTGCTGCCTCTTCCCCACATGGGACACCACACAGAAAAACTTGTTAACGTGACTCTTTAGAAGAAAATGTTGGTGGTTGTCTCTGTGAGGTGCTTTTGGTAATGCTCTGCTCTGCTTTTAAGGCCCTAGCTTCTCTGTGGGCAAATGAGTGGTAACATCTCTGAGTAAGTTCACTTACTAGAAGGTAGGAATCTATCACATGCTCCTCACCCTTGGGAGCAGAAGCATGGAGCTGGGTCAACTCTGGGAACAGCAGAGGTTGGGGTCTTGAAGCAGAAAGACTCAGATTTTGGGCCAAGAGGTATAAGAGAACCAATTTTCCAAGGAACAGACAGGCCATTGCCCAAGAGAGGCCATAGCCATGGGTAGAACAGCAGAGAGGTGACAAATGAGGGTACCTTATTCTGATTTTATTTCTAATAGCTAGCTGTGTCGCCTTCACTTTACCTCTCTGAATCTGTATCCTCATCAGAAAATGAGGAAATTCACCAGAGTGAGTTGCCACCTTGAACACTGTGTGACTCTGTTAGTGCATTCATTCAGCAGATATTACTTGAGTATTTGTCATGCTGCCAAGCATGGCACAGGTGCCATTGTGGGTGAGTAAACCAACATAACTCCTGCCCTCATGGGGCATATGATCTAGTTGGGTCACACACAGTAAACAGATATACTAGTAAGTAGGTGGAAAATAGCAGATTGCTGTTGGAAAGCAGAAACTAGAAAGCAGGGAGGTGGCCTTAGATGGGGTGCTCCAAAGAGGTGAGGTGTATTCAAGCTGAGAGCTGAGTGATTGAAAAGGACAGGGAGAAGAATATTCCCAATGAGGACAGCAAGTTCAAAGCTCTGAGTCAGGAAGGAGGCACAGCACGTTGAGAGGCCCGGAAGGGAGAGCAGGATGGCTAGAACAGAGTGAATGCGGTGGGATGGTGGTAGTCTGAGACCAGGCTGAAAAGCAGGGCAAGGGTGAGATAGCCCAGGCCTTGGCAGCCATGACGAGGCCTTCTTCTTTATTCCTGCCACTTCGGGAAGCTTTCTGAAGGATCTAGACAGAAGTGTGACCTAACTCCAGTTTGCGGGGGTGGGGGGTAGACACAGGCAGTGGACTAGAGCACCAGTGCCACTCCTGCACAGATCCGTAGGTTCAAATCCTGGCTTCATGAGGCTGAGGCAGGAGGATCATGAGTCTGAAGCCAGCTTGAGCAACATAATGAGATGCTGTCTTTAAAAACAACAAAACATAGGGGCTGGAGCGGTGGCTCAGTGGTTGCAGCACTTGCCCAGCATGCGTGAGTGCACGGGTTCAAACCCCAGCACCCACGTAAACAACTAAGTGTCAGAGCAATGAAAGCATGTGAAGAAACTCAATAAAAATTGATTCTCCCCCTCTCTCTCTCTCTCTCTCACTGTCCTTAAAAAAAAAACACAAACGCTGACTTTGCCACTTTGTCTCTTGGTACCTTGGACAAGTTACTTAACCTCTTCATGCCTCAGTTTCCTCATATCATAGTGGCAAAAAAAATGGACTCTGAGGACAGACCCCTTGGGTTCAAATCCAGGCCTTATTGCTTTTATGCTCTGTGATGTTGAACACATTCCTTAAGCTCAGCATCCTTATCTGTAAAACAAGGATAACTACGAGGGGGCTGGAGTGGTGGCTCAGCAGTTAACAGTTACTGCGCTTGCCTGGCATGTGTGAGGACACAGGTTCAAACCCCAGCACCAGGTACGCAACAAAATGCCAGAGCAACAAAGGCCGTATGAAAAACGAAATAAAATATGATTCTGTCTTTCTCTCTCTCGCACTATCCTTCTCTCTTTAAAACAAAAAACGAAAAAAGGATAACCACAGGAGCCCCACACAATTGGGTGATCGTGAGGCTTAAATGAATTAATATAACCAAAAGCTAGAAGAGGCCCTGGAATTTAGTTGACGCTTGGTAAATGTTAGCTGGTGCGACACACTGATCATTATGTTAGTTGGGTTTTGTGTCATTGACCAAAATACCTAACAAGAACAACTTAAAGGAGGGAAAGTTCATTCTGGCTCACAGTTCAGAGGTTTAGTCCATCCATGGTCAGCGGAGTCCATCTCTCTGGGCCCAAGGTGAGGCAGCACAGCCGGACAGGAGGGCCTGGCAGAGAAGTGCTGCTCTGCTCAGAATGGCCAGAAGCAGACAGACAGACAGGGGCAGTGGAGAAAGGGACTTCAGGGAAGATGAACCTTTCCAGGGCCTGCCTGCAGTGACCCGCCTCCTCCAGCCACACCCCTGCAGTTACTTATATGGCCTTCAGTTACCACCCAGTCAGCTCATTCAAACTAAGGTGGACTGATTAGGTTACAGCGCTCATAATCTAGCCATTTCACCTCTGAATATACCTGCATTAACCCAGGAGCTTTTGAGGGACATCTTGTATCCAAATCAGAGCAGTCATTGTCAGTGTTATTGTTGTTGGCATAAGATGCATGACTGTGGACAAGTAAATCTCCTTTTCTGAACCTCATTTTCCACAAGTAGGGAGGATAATCCCTATGCTCTAGAATGGTACTGAGGATTGTGTTTGTATACATTTCCTTCACACGGTAGGAACTGGCTGAAGGGCAGCCACCTGGTCTCTGGGAAAGGCCTGGCAATGGTCAGGAGGGCCTTTATGCTCTCTGTACTGAACATTACTAATGTGAGGTACTTGCTTTATGTCTCCCAGAGCTTCCTCATACATGCCATCTTCTTTAGACCTTCAGCAGCTTCCAAAGAAAGGTAGTGTATCTTCATTCCAATCTTTACCAAGGAGACACAAGGCCAGGACTTGGAGCACCAGTTTGTAGATGGTCATACTTCAAGGTCTAGAAACCACAAGATGGTGGTGTATGTTCCAAACCTCGCTTTATAGCTCCTTTCAAATTCAGAATCTTTGAAAGTCATGTAGGGCAGGTAGTCTTTTCTTTTTTTGCCATACCAGGGATTGAACCCAGGATCTTGAACACGCTGAGGCTTATGCTGTACCTGTGAGCAGCATCTCTGGCCCATTTTGTTTGTTTGCTTACCTGATTGTTTTTCCTTCTTCAGTACTGGGGATTGAAACCAATGGTACTTTACCACCGAGCCGCAGCCGCAGCCCCAGCCCCAGCCGCAGCCCCAGCCCCAGCCCCAGCCCCAGCCCCAGCCCCAGCCCCAGCCCCAGCCCCAGCCCTTGTTGTTGTTCCTTTTTTTTTAGACAGGGTGTTGTTAAGTTGCCCAAGCTGGCCTAAAATTTGTAATCCTTTTCCCTACCTCCTGAGTAGCTGGGATTACATGTATGCGCCCCCATGACTGATTCTCTTCCCTTTCATAATTGAACAAACAGCACCCCAGGGAGGTCTCACATGGCCTCCAAAGAAGTCTCTTGGTTTGGGATCCCTTTTCTTCTTGAACCCTAGACAGCTGGGCAGTGGAGGCTCTGGGGCCAGTGACCTCCCCTCCGTTGCCTTCTGCTCCCTGCCTGAGTCTTAATTAACTGCTGAGAGGCCGAAGACTGAACATTGGATTGGGATTTCAGCAGCAAGGGCTCTTGGCTTGGCTCAGCCTGTCCCAGAATGTTTCCTTATACAGGCTTCCTTTCCATCCATCTGCTTTCCTGATATAACCAGGCAGGAATCAAGCCAAAAAGCAGTGAGCTGGAGAGAGGACTGGGGCCTGCAGAAAAGGGTGAGGTAGCGGGTGACTGAAAGGAGGAAGTCTAGAAGAAGACTGGCCATTTGATTTTTGTCCTAAGTCCCAAGGAAGAGAAAACAAGCTTGCTTGGCAAAAATGAGTTGAAGGCTGGGTGGTGGCACACACAGTCCCAGCTATTCAGGAGGCCGAGGCGAAGGATCGCCTGAGCTCAGGAGTTCAAAGCTATCAAGGCGATCCTGGGCAAGAGAGTGAGGCCTGTCTTTAAAGAAGAAAAAGAAACAAGAGTTGAGATTGTGCATGGGAGAACGCTCAGGCTCAATTGTGTGAGTGCAGTCCTTGAAACAGCCTGCTTTGTGGAGAAAGTACTTAGTACTCTTCTAATTCTAGGGGTCAGAAGACTGTGATGTCAGGTAGCAAAAGGAGCCCTGCCCGTCCCCATCACAGGCAGGATTTACCTCCCATTTGAGGCCTTATTTTTCCTGCCTAGAAAGTCTGCTGGTAGAACTGACTGGTCTCTGAGGTCTGCTTTTCCGTAACTACTTCTTTCTAGGGCTTTCACCAGTCCTTTCTCCCAGAGAACCAACGTGACACGCGGCCCTTGATTCTCATGAGCCTGGGAACTGAATTGATACGGTTGAGGAAAGAAAAATTTTATGAAATGATTGATGATGAGACAAGAGAGAAGTTGTCAAGGTCTGAGATTGAGTATCCCAGGTCAGTACCAGGAATGTGTGTAAGTCCCCTCAGATCAAAGGAATAAGTTCTCACCTGTTGTTATAGTAGAAGAAGAAAAAAACAATAATACTGAATGCTAACAAGGGTGAAATGAAACTGGTAACTGTTATATTCTAAATTGGCTCAATCTTTTTTTTTTTTTTTTAAGAGAGAAGGGGTAGTGAGAGGGAGAGAAAGTGAGAATCAGTTTTATTTAGTTTTTCATGTGGCCTCTGTTGCTTGACACTTTGTTGTGTATGTGGGTGCTGGGGTTTGAACCCGAGTCCTTGAGCATTCCAGGCAAGCGCAGTAACTGCTGAGCCACCGCTCCAGCCCCTGGCTCAATCCTTTTGATGAAATTTTACCTTATATTTAAAGAGTTATAAAACTGTCCCTACCCTTCAAGGCAGTGACCCCCCTGTGAATTTGTCCTTATGAAGCCAAAATATGGGGAAAACTACATGCATTAAAATGTTCATAGCAGTCATAACTGTAACAGAGAGGAAAAGCACCTCTACCACCCACCTGTGCCACTCTATGGGGACAGTAGGAAAACTGGTGCTCTCCCTTGATGGAACATAGCTGTCTTATTAAAGCATGGTAAGTGTGATAGCTCCATACTTGGAGTGGTAAATGGGGAAGCTAGTGATGCATGGAAGGAGCAGCACAGGATTGTGTCCATGCCATGCCTGTGCCTTGGCAGCATACATATGGCATTAGTTCTCCAGCAGGTGTTGGCAGCAAGTGCAGGTCCAGTGGCAGAGAAGCAGGAGGTGTGGGGGCAGGCAGATCTGTAGGCTTCTTTGTCACTTCACTAGTCCTTTTCATTTTTTATTTTGAGGCAGGATCTCACTAAGTTGCTGAGGCCGGCCTCAAATTGTGATCCTCCTCCTTCAGTCTCCCATGTTACTGAGATTACAGTTTTGCACCACCACACCCAGCTCAGATCTGTAAATTCTTGTGGTGTGTCCAATAAGCACATAAAAGAATTCGGTATGAGAGTTCTGCGATCTTGGACAAGTCATTTACCCTCCTTAGATTTCAGAATCCAGTCAGCAAAACAAGAAAAATTGAGCTAGATCAGTGTTTCCCAAAGTATAGAACAGAAGGTTTCCAAGATGATTTTATGTGGTACACAGATGGACATATTTAACCTTGACAGTTACATGTCTATTTAGCATGAATTAGAAAAACAACAGGATGAGCTTACTAACGCAGGATTGGACAGAGCTTGTTGCCCAGTAAAGAGCTAAATTTTTTTTAAAAGATGCAGAGAGTGATAGGGAGGGATGTAGGGAGGGATGATCAACAATGCAGCATACTCTTTACCCTCCTGAGAAGTCAAATAATACTTATGCAGTTTTTTAATTCTGGAAATTTAAAAATATATATAGACATTTATATCTCTTATAGGGGCATAATATAGAAGAATCAAGAGACTGGAGTGTGGGCGATGTGGTTTAGGAACAAATGCATATCATATTGTTATTTTATACACATATATGATTGTACAGCAAATCAACTGTGTCATGAAAAAAAGTGGAAAAAATGGAGAGAGAGAAAAAAAGATGAAAATCAGTTTTATTTATTTTTCCATCTGGCTTTGTTTCTCTGAACCCCAGTTGTGTTTGTGATTGTGGGGTTTGAACCCCGGGTCCTCTCACATGCTAAGCAAGTACGTAACCACTGAGCCACCACTCCAGCCCTAAAGTAGATATTTCAGGAAAAGAAACTGAGTAGATTTTTAAAAGCCATAATAAGCAAATTAAAGAACAGGTGATACGTGGATACGGCCAAAATTGAGGCCATTTTGTCAGAAAAACAAGTAGAAAATCGCTCATGACTCCTCCCAGTTCAGGGCTGCGGCATCTCCCTGGTTCCTGTGCACTTCCGGTGTGGAAACTGGCTGTCCACCCTGACCTGCTTGGAAAAGGATCTAAGGAGCCTCAACTCCTCGAGGGATGGCTGGCCCCGAGTGGTGTCAGCTAGTGTTTGTGGAATTGAAATTCCAAAAAGGATCACGTAGACTAGCGTGCACAGCTGTTTGAGCACTTGGTGCCTGCACTGCCTAGTCAGCACTTTGCTGAGTTATCTCTGATGCTGATGGGCAGGATTCTGTCGTCCTCATTCATTGTTGAATTTATGGTTTTTTAGATTGCTAATGCAGGCCAGAAACATATCCATTAGGTAGCTCAAATCTCTCATGTTTTACCTAACGATTCTTGAGGTCCTGAAATCAGAGTTGGGCAGAGGCACCAGTCCTGTGCTTGCTGTGGGCTAGATAACCTAAAACCATCTATACATATTCCAGGGCATGGCATGTAGGACAGAACAGCTGAATTTGTAGGAAAATAGGGTATCCCCAAAATGAGGAGGATCCTCCAAACCAATTAAACAACATGATCCAGTGCTGGGGTTGCTCCATATGGGTGAAAGGCCACATGAGCTAAAGTGTCAAGACCTGTGAGGACACAGGAAATCTTCAAGTGAGGCAGGGGATTGGAACGGAACTAGCCTAGGATTCTAGTAGAGCTGCCCTGCTTAGTGATGAAGTAGCTAGAAACCGATGTGACCATCATTCTCCAGACATGATGTGGGATCTTATCTGTGTCAGCTTGGACTCTGGATCCAAAAATAAAATGATCCCCTAAGAATTTGTAATCAGATACTCACCCCTCATGGGTTTTAGTGAGTTCCTTAGCCTTTTTGAGTCCCAGTTTCCATGTTTATGAAATGGAATGATTATGAAAATTAAATGAGTTAACTAATATAACACATGGTAAGTAGGAGGCCAAAGTCAGATATTATTATATACGAAATTGGGAATTAACGGAACTTTTTAAGTGGAGACTATCTAGTGGTGTGTGCTGGTAAATGTTCAACCAGGGGGGCAGGAGGAAACCCTGATTGGCAGAGCTTGATGATTTCTGTGGTGTAAATATGCCCACCATGGCCAATTTCAAGCTACCAACTGGATGACATTCCACACAGAGTTGAAAAGAGAAGTACACTGTTAGCTTTTGTGAAAGAGTATGAGCCAGCTTTGAAACATCACTGAGACTAAAAGAACTGGTCTGTAGCCCATTCTGACCTCTAGATGTTTTCTTAGGTCAGTCCCTAAGGATCACAATTGACTTTGTCCTAGTGAATATCGTCTAGCCAGAAGAACCTTCTAGGTTGTTAGTTACTAGGCTTGTCTCCTTAGGTCGGCAAGTACAGGCAAGTCAATGGAAGCTTAGCGTCCTTCCCTTGCTGTGGTCTCAGAAGAAAATAAGCCAGTGGGTTCATCCCACCCCATCCCCCCTTGCCCTTCCCTAACTTGCTATGGGGAAAGGGACCAGAGTAGGGCCAGAGCACCATGATTAGTCCAAGGAAGCCACCAATCTATGGTCTGTCTCTCTAGATTTCACTGTTCTGGGTATTTCATATAAATGGAATCATACAATATGTGTATATCACACTTTATTTGTCTATCTATCTAAGGTTATTTACACGTTTTAACTATTATGAACAATGCTGCTATGAACATTATTGTACAAGTTTTTGGGTATACATATATTTTCATTTCACTTAGGAATACATGTAGGGAGCTGGGTGCGGTGGTGCACACCTATAATCCCAGCAGCTTGGGAAACTGAGGCAGGAGGATCACAAGTTCAAAGCCCTACCTCAGTAATTTAGCAAGGCCCTAAGCAATTTAGTGAGACCCTGTCTCAAAAATAAAAACTAAAAGTGGCTGGGGATGTGGCTCAGTGGTTAAGTGCCCCGAGTTCAATTCCTGATACCAGGAAAAAAACAAACAACAACAACAAAAAAACATAATACACCTAAGGAATGAATTGGTTATATAACTCTGTGTTTGACCTTTTGAGGAACTATCAGACTATTTTCCAAAATTTCTGTAGTAGTTCGTATCCTGCTAGCAATGAATATAGCAAGACTCTCATTCTAGTATCTGCATCAATACTTATTACTATATTTTCCTCCTGCTTTTGGTACTGAGAATCAACCCCAGGACCTTGTGCATGCCAAGCAAACACTGTGCCGCTGAGCTATTTCCCTAGCCCTCCTGTCAGTCTTTCTGAGGCAGTCACTCTAGTGGATATAAGTGGTATCTCATTGTGGTTTTGATTTACATTTCCCTGATGGCCAGTGATCATATTATAATTTAAATATTTCAATAGCCACATTATAAGATATGAAAAGAAAGAGGTGTATAATCTATTTTATTGGATTCAGCATATCTAAAGTATTATTTCAACATTATCAATATAAAAACTATTAATGGAATTTCCATTCTTTTATTCATTCTTTGAAATCTAGTATGTATTTTTACATCCACAGCATATCTCTAATTCACACTGGCCACATTTCAGGTACTCAGTAGCTGCATGTGGCTTGTGACCACTGCAGGGGAAAGCATGTTCTATGGGAAGAAGGTTACTGAAAGGGAAAGGAGGCAGAGAGGGGAGTCTAGAGAAAGGCGAAGAGCTGGAACCCGGCCCAGTGTGTTTAGGGACTGAAAGGAGTGGTGGGAGGCAAGACTGGAGGGACAGGGGAGAGCTAGCATGAGCTCAGCTGCTGTGCCTGCCCTTCAGTGATGATGAGATGTGCCAGAGGATGCTCAAGGAGAACAGCTGGAATATCTTTCGCAAGGACCTGGTGCGGCTGCTGGTAGAGCCTCGCAAAATGCCAGCGTTCATTCCAGTCCGGCCCAGGAAGAAAGGCATCTACAACCCTAAATCTTTGGTACTGGATTTGTGTAATATCAACAAGAAGATTAAGCCACGTCATCCCATTTTTATGGCAACCCAGAAATACCTCCCCCCACTAAGGATTGTTCAAGCCATCTCAGCACCCCGGCACAAAATCCAAGAAGTCCTTCCTCGGTATAAGAATGCAGGGGTCCTTGTTTAGAATCAATAAAGGATGTTGGATTGGCCACCGTGTTTGCAGAATGATCACCATGGGAGTCATGGGGCTTGGAGGGGGGGGTCCTAGAGGACTGAGCTGGGGGTCTAGGGACAAGCAGCTGGGACACAATCTCCCCTGACATTGGTGTGCTGGACTGAGGGAGTAGATGGCCTTTAGGCTGTTGTGGGTGGGTTAATCAGTGGGAGACTCAGGGTGGAAGGGTATTATCCAGCTGGAGGGGAGGCACAGGGCTCTGATCAAAGTGGTCAAAACTAGGGTTGTAAATACAAATGCCTTTCAAGGTCAGATAGGTCATGTCAAGGAGTGTAATATCAGGGCTGAGAGGCAACAGAATGACCATACCTCATCCAGATGGAGCAACTGCTCCTTCAGCCCGTGGAGTTGACACCGTGCTAGAAACTAATGGAGGCCTGCTCTGCCAGTCTTGATTGTTCAAGACAGTCAAGAAACCCAGTATTTAGATGATCCCTATTGGTTCTAAACATAAACAACTAATTCAAATTGTATTAAGATAACACATATGGGTTGTGTTGGACCTGCAGGCTGCAGTCTGGGCCTCTGTCACTTTGACAGGGTGTGACCCTAGGGAAGAGAGATCTATGGAGCCAGATCAGAGGGGACAGTGACAGGAGCAGGCATGCTGGGTCGAGGTTGAGGATCAAGCAACCTGGGAGAGTGAAAGGTCATACAGACAGTAGGACTGTAGTTTAAAAGGACTGCTCAGTCCCTCCTGGAGTCCTCAACCTGGAGCTGTCTGTTACTAACCAGGAGATAGAACTCAGGATTCCTGTCTCCATCTAGTCTCAGCACCTCAGACCAAATAGCAAGTGACCTCTCCCCTTGAGAAACCTCATAGGTGGGCTAGAGAGGTGGTTCAGCGATTGTGGCACTTGCCTGCCACGTGCGAGTACGTGAGTTTAAACCCCAGCACCACATACACAGCGAAGTCTTAGAGCAATGAAGGCCATGTGAAAAAAAAAAACTAAATAAAATTGTTTTTCTCTCTCTCACTCACTGTCCCCTTCTCTTAAAAACAAACAAACAAAACAACAACAACAAAAAAAAAAACTCATAGGTTAACTTGCAAGCCCTGAGGGAGCTGGTGGTGGCCATGGTACCACAGGGCCCTTCCCAGACCCTTGTTCCGCCACTGGCAAGGAGTAGACTGAAGAACACTTGAGCACTGAGCTGGGAATCAGCAGCTCTCGAGGAGCTGGCTCCATTTCTGTCTCGATGGACCCCCTTGAGAACTTTGCCTGCACCTCACTTTCGCCAGTAGTAAATGAACAAGTCTGATGATCAATGGTTTTCATAAATGAGAGGTGAGTACAGTTTGAAAACATGTTCTACATTTGCATTTTTATTGGATTTAAAATTCTTTTCAGGGGGCTGGAGCAGTGGCTCAGAGGTTAAAGCATTCACTTGGCATGTGCAAGGACCTGGGTTCGAACCCCAGCACCACATACACAAAGAAGCGTCAGAGCAACGAAATCCACATGAAAAACTAAAAATTGATTCTTTCTCAATGTCCCTCTCTCTTTAAAAAAAGAGATGAGAGTGTTTGCCTGCATGCATGAGGACCTGTGTTCAAACCCCAGCACCACATACACAACTATGTGTTGCAAAAACAAAAACTAGATGAAAATCTTAATACTGATTCTTTCTCTCTCTCTCTCTCTCTCTCTCTCTCTCTCTCTTCCTTCTCCCTTTCTTAAATAAAATTCTTTTCATGTTGTAAACCAGAAAAGGAGGAATGTGAATTTTTTTTTTCTTAAGATGTGGGTGTGGATGTAAGAAGCCAGAAAAACAGTGAACCTAAGGACCTTGACTCAAGTTCAAGGTCCAGTAGGGAACCTTGAAGGTTCCTGAGTAGACAACATGGCCAGAGACAGGGAGAGGAGCTAATATATACTGAGCATTTGTTATATGACAGCCACCTGGCTATGCATCCGACCATGGGGTCCTTCCAGCTCTGCCACTTCATGACTGTTGAGTAGCATGGGGACTGGAGCAGTGGTTCCGCGGTTACAGCGCTTGCCCAGCATGCGCCAGTACGTGGGTTCAAACCCCAGCACCCATTTACACAACTAAGTGTCTGAGCAACCAAAGCCATGTGAAAAACTCAACAAAAATTGATTCTGCCTCTGTCTGTCTGTCTGTCTCTCTCTCTCTCCGTCCTTTCTCTTTAAAAAAAAAAAAAAGGTATGTATATTACATGACAGAAGAGTTCGTTCTCCAAGTTTGCTGGGTCCTCCTTCCTGGGAAGCAAGGGAAAGATCTTCCAGAATGAGGCAGAACATGGGTGTCAGTGAGGCAATGAACTGGAAGGGCACCCTGGGGTGAAGGCTCAGATGGGGAGAGACTGGGGGTGTTTAGGCTTCAGGAACTCCAGAGGGGGCAGAGGACGAGCACAGGGCAACAGAAACACTGGAGGGGAAGGGAGTCTGCACAGGTCCCCAGGGAGCTATGTAACTTTCTAGTGACTTAATTATGGTGTGATGTGGTACTGCTGCTTCTGTGAATTCCCAAGCAGAGAGAATGAAGCCCCCATTATATTTGGGTTACACATGAAGTCCCAGCACATAGGAGTGTTCAGGACACATTTGAGGTTATTAGCATCTTTTTTTGTGGGGAGGGATACCTGGGATTGAACCCAGGGGCGCTTAACCACTGAGGCACATCCCTAGGCCTTTTTATTTTTTTCTTTTGAGACAGGGTCTAAGTTGCTTATGGCCTTGCTAAGTTGCTGAGGCTTTCTTTGAGCTTGCCATCCTCCTGCCTCAGTTTCCAGAGCTGCTGGGATTATGGGGGTCCCACTGTGCCTGGCTGTTGGCATCTTTTTAATGAGAATTCATCGGACTATCTAGAAACCTATTCTCATTCAATGGGAACAGGCAGCTGAGCCTTTAGAAGGCTGAGCCTTGTTCTTGAGCAGTGGCTCAGTGGTTGGAGCACTTTGATGCCATGCATAAGGACCTGGGTTCAAACCCCTGCACCACATACACAATTAAATGTAGGAGAAACAAAGTCCAGATGAAAAAAATAAATGACATTGATTCTTTCTTTAAAAAAAAAAAAAAAGGCTGAGGGCTGGAGCGGTGGCTCAGCGGTTTCGGTGCTTGCCTGGCAAGCAAGAGGACCCGGGTTCAAACCCCAGCACCACGTACACAACTAAGTGTTGGAGCAACTAAAGCCATGTGAAAAACTAAATAAAGTTGTTTCTCTCTTTCTCTGTCTCTCTCACTGTCCCTCTCTCTTTAAAAAAAAAAAAAGGCTGAGCCTGTCATATCAATGACAAAGTCCGTCACATAAATACATAGATTTGGGGACTGGAGCAGTGGCTCTGTGGTTACGGTGCTTGCCTGGCATGCACGACTACATGGATTCAAACCCCAGCACCCACATACACAACTAAGTGTCAGAGCAACTAAAGCCATGTGAAAAACTCAATAAAAATTGATTCTCCCTTTCTCTTTCTCTCTCTCACTGTCCTCCTCTCTTTAAAAACAAAAAACAAAACAAAACAGATTTGGAGTGGGAGGGCCACTGACATCTCACCCAGCCCCACACTCTTCTCTAAGTGACAGGCTACTGTCAACATTGAAAGACAGCCTGGGCCTGGCAGAAAAGAGCAGAGGTCTTCATCCAACTATTAATAGATACTGAGGGGGAGGGTGCTGCTTAAGATTGGGAAGGACGCATTGGGAGGGGAGGGGAGAACTCCAGGGACTTGTCAGTGTGGGGGACCTCTGGTCTTCCAGACCGTGGTCTGGAAAAGCAGGCAGTGTTTCTCAGGACTCCCCCAAAACACACACGTACTTACGCACGCACGCACACACTCGTGTGCTCTCCCTCTCTCTCAAACACACTCTGTGTCAGGGAACAGGGGTTAGAATCAGGGAGAGACAAATCAGAATTTACTTGGGAAAGAAGTTCATTCAAAAGCAGTAAATGAGGGCTGGAGCGCTTGCCTGATGTGCGCGGACCGGGGTTCAAACCCCAGCACCACGTACACAACGAAGTGTCAGAGCAACGAAAGCCACGTGAAAAAACTGGTTCTTTCTCACTGTCCCTCTCTTAAAAACAAAAAAACAGTAAATGACAGCCCTTGTCACAAATGTTGGCAATAAATTTGTTTTTCCTGCTACAAAGGTCCTCACCACTGACCTAGGCATAGATCTGGGATCCAGGGAGCCCACAGAGAACTGCCAGCAAGGAATCAAGGAGAAGGGCCTGGCTCAGGAATGGAGTGCCCAGTGTATGCCAGGCTTTACGTGAGGCACTCTACAGAGGTGTCTTAGGTCATTTTTCCATTACTGTAATGAAATACTTGAGGTGGATAGCTTGTAAAGAGAAAAAGTTTATTTAGCTCACAGTTTTGGAATCCAAAAGTCCAAAGGGCATGGTGCCAGTTGTGGTGAGGGCCCCTCTGGCTATATCAAGGGCAGATAGCATTATGGTGGAGAGAGTGTTCATGAGAAGAAGTGAGCAGACAGGAAGCCAGAGCGGGGAGAGCCCAGTCTCCCTCTTTTCAAATAGCTTGCTCTCAGAAGAACTAATCTGGGGTGTGATAAGAACCACCTTAATTCCTTGAGGGCACTACCCCTCCAGTAACTCAGGTACTTCCCACTAGGCCCCACCTCTTAAAGATCCCATGACTTCTTGACATCACCACACTAGGGACCGAGCTTTGGATACATGAATGTCTGGGGAACACACTCAAACCATATCCAAACCATAGCAAAAGCCTATCACTTAGCAATAAAATACTTCCTGGCAACCCAGTAGGTGGTGTTATCCCATTTAACAGATGAGGGACTTGAGGCCTAGAGGGACCAAGGCCCTGTCTCAACTCACTCAGCTACCAGGATTTTTTGCAGGAAAGCTATGTGCTGTCGCTGCACTCTGGTCCGCTATTGGTTAATCAGCCTTGCAGTGTGTGCACTGTTAAACCACTGTTGCTCATCTATCCCAAATAAGCCACCTGTTCTCAAAGAAGAAATTCTGTACACAACAACCCTGGAACCATGCTAGAGAGAATGCGCTCGCCCTCGGGAATGATTTTCCATATGTAAACAGTCATAGTCATACTTGGAGAGGCACACTCAGGCCACACAAGCCAAAAATAGAGCTCCCAGCACTAAAAGCCTCCACTGTTTGGGGAAAATGAAAACCCATTTGAAAAATAAACACAGGAGATAATGCCAGCGCTTATTATAGGAAATGTTCAAGATCCCATCTTGGGATTGGAAGCAAAAGCGTTCTTTGAATCTTTCATTCCTTTTATGTAACTCATGAGGAAAATCTTACCTTCCAGTATGGGATGTCTAAAGGGTGAGATAGGTCACAGGGAGACACTTTCAAGATGACATACTTGAGGCTGACATGCACGGTGTGACTTTTAGCCAGGCTCCTTCCAGTTCTGGAGCTTTATTACTATCTTCTGTGAAATTTAGGGTGTCCAGGAGAAGATGTTCCTAAAGCACTCCCCCAACCCAGGGGCTGGCAGGGCCCTGACCCTTTCTTTTGTTCCTCTCCCACCTATTCTGCTTCCCTGGTCACACCACCCCCAGTAGGAAATGAGGATTGAGAAGAAGACAGAGACCCTCAGTGACATGAGCAAATGAACAAGACAGGAGGGTCTCCTTGTTCTTAGGAAATACACAACTGCAGCACTTGGTGGATAAGAGATGATTTCTTCAAATTACTTTGCAATTGAGGAAAATCCATTTATATTTAGAGAAAATATAATCAAATGATAACTGGAAAAACTGGGCAAAGGGTACTTAGGAGTTTTTGAACCATTCTTACCATTTCAAAATATTTTAAATTGTGGTAAAATACAAAGCAGCATAAAACGGAACTAGTTTTAGTGTAGAGTGGCACTAAGCGCTTTCACGGAGTCGTGTGACCGTTACCACCATGTCCAGAACTTTTTAATCTTACTAAACTGAAACTCTGTACCTATGAAACACTAACTCCTCGTTCCCCACTTCTCCCAGCCCCTGGCAACCATTCTTCTCCTTTCTGTCTCCATGAGTTTGATTCCTCTAGTTTCTTCATATAAGTGAATCATTCAGGATTGGTTTTTTTGTGACTGGCTTATTCATTTAGCATGATGTCCTCAAGGTTCATCTATGTTGTAGCATGTGCAAGGATTTCCTTCCTTTTATAGCTGAATAATTAATATTCCAATGTATGGAGAAATCATATGTTTTACCCATTCAACTGTTGATGGACATTTGAATTGCTTCCACTGTGGGGCGATTGTAAATAATGCTGCTAAGAACTTGGGTGTACTACACTCTGAACTGCTTTCAATTCTTTTGGGTATATACGTCAACTGGAATTGCTGGATCTTATGGTAATTCCATTTTTAATTTTTTGAAGAACTGCCAAAGTGACTATATTATTGTTGCAATTTTTTTTTTTTTAAGAGAGAGGAACTGACAGAGAAAAAGAGGACCAATTTTACTTAGTTTTTCATGTGGCTTTTGTTGCTCTGATACTTTGTTGTGTATGTAGTGCCGGGGTTGGCATGCCAGGCAAGCGCTGCAACCACTGAGCCACCATTCCAGCCCCCATTGTGGCAATTTTAAATGTGAAATTATTTAAAAACACAATTACAGCTGAAAAAATATCAGGGAAGCTAATGTGGATATACATATGTATAGGCTCTCCTCATCTTTATAATTAGGGGATAATTGACTTTTAAATTTGGCAGTCAACTCCACAACCAGTGTGAAAAGGGAAACATTATTTCACTAAAAATAAGACAACAAATACCAAGGGGAAAAAAGGAGGAAGACAATAGGATTTGTTACACGCATCAGCCATACCCATCAGAATGGCCAAAATCTAAAACAGACAATAGCAAATGCTGGTGAGGATGTGGAGAAACAGCAACTCTTCCTCATTGCTGGAAGAAATGCAAAATGACACAGCCACTTTGGAAGGAAGTTTGCAATTTCTTACGAAGCTAAACATACTCTTGCCATATGACCTGGCAACCATGTTCCTTGGTTTTCAGAGGTCTCAAAATCCACACACAATCTGCTCACAAATGTTAATAGCAGCTTTATTCATGCGTGTCAAAACTTGGAAGGAGCCAAGATGTCCTCCAGTAAGAGAGTGGAGGAAATGCGGCACATCTGGAATGCTGTTCAGTGCTAAGAAGAAATGGGTCATCAAGCCACGAAAATGCATATTAATAAGCCAAAAAAGCCAAACTGAAAGGCTAGCACTGTATGTTCAACTACATGGCATTATGGAAAAGCCAAAACTATGGAGCCAGCCAGAAGATCAGTGGTTGCCAGAGGTTAGGGAAAGGGGGATAATAGATGAAGCACGGAGGATTTTTAGGGCAGCGAAACTACTCTGTTATAATGGTGAATACATGTCATTATCCATTTGTCCAAACTCTTAGAATATACGATATCAAGAGTGAGCCCTAGGGCTGGAGTGGTGGCTCGGTGGTTACAGCGCTTGCCCGGCATGCGCAAGCACACGGGTTCAAACCCCAGCAACCCACGTACACAGCTAAGTGTCAGAGCAACAAAGGCCATGTGAAAAACTAAATAAAGTTGATTCTCACCCTCTCGCTCTCTCTTTCTTAAAAAAAAAAAAAAGAGTGAACCCTATCTGGGTGTAATGATGTGTCAATGTAGATTCCTCAAATGTGCCTCCCCATTGAGGGATGTTGATAATGGGGGAAGATACACATATAGAGGCACAGAGTATATAGGAAATCTCTGTACTCTCCCCTCAGTTTTTCTATGAATCTGAAAGTACTCTCAAAAATAAAACCTACTGGGGCTGGAGCAGTGGCTCAGCAGTTGGAGCACTTGCCTGGCATTTGCGAGGACCCAGGTTCAAACCCAAGCACCACATACACAACTAAGTGTCAGAGGAACAAAAACCAGATGAAAAACTAAAGTTGATTCTCTCTTTGTCTCTCTCTCACTGTCCTTCTCTCTTTTAAAGATAATAATAAAATAAAATAAAATAAAACCTATTAAAAAAAATAAAACAGGGGGCTGGAGCAGTGGCTCGGCAGTTGCAGCGCTTGCCTGGCATGCGCGAGTACACGGGTTCAAACCCCAGCACCACATACACAATGAAGTCTTGGAGCAGCAAAAGCCACATGAAAAACTAAATAAAACTGATTCTCTCTCTCTTTCTCACTGTCCCCCTCTTTAAAAAATAAAAATTTAAAAAAACCATAAGTCCAGCTTTGAGCTTCCTGATGGCCAAGGCAAAAAAAGAAACTTAGTATTTCATTATTAGAAAGGAGAAATCTGCTCGGTTCCTTAAGAGAATAATAAAGTTTTTCTCACCCCCTAAGGTTAGGGAAGTTTGTCTTTTCTGCCCTCTTTGTTCTGTGTGTCCTGCTCATTTTACTGCGCTCTTCCCTTCTTTGGCAGTACCTTAAATTAGGGGTTTGCTTCTTTGTCGTTGAACCTCTCAGCCTCAGGTTCTCCAGACACATGGAGTTGGTCTCTGGAGCGCTGGGCCATGGGACAGGGCTGCTCACTCCTGCACTGAAGACTGGTGCACAGGAAGGCAGTGGACTTGTGGCCTTTGATAAAGACGCTGTGATGATAACAGTCAGAAGCTGAGACCAAATCTTGCCCTGAGTGGGGTTTCTATCTGGAAATAGATACTTTGAGGAAGTCTTTCCCATCATAACTACTGTTGTTATGCTACTGTTGAAGATTTTTCCTTCTTGTTTCATATAAGGTGGATGTGGGAGGAACTGCTCACCACTCCTCTGGAAGCCTTCTCCTCTTCCCTGCCCTTCTGTCTGATTTTACTGACATCACCGAGCCATGGAAGATGTTTCGAGGAGTTCTAGACTCTGTCTGCGCTGCGGCAGACCAACTGTGTGACACTAGGCCAGTGGCTTTTCTTTGCCTTAGTTTTCTCATCTATAGCGCAGGAATAATAAAAGCATTGCTTTGTAGTCATGAAGATTAAATCAGGTGGTCAAATTCAGAGTTGACCCTCACAAAGCAGAAGCCTGGGGCCGGAGGATCGGAGGCAAAGGGACAAAATGCTACAGATGATACCATGTAAACCTGGGCCAGAGATGAAGCGGAAGCGTCCTGAGTGTTCTAGCACTTCTCGGTTTAAAAGCCGACAGCAGCTGAGGACTTGCACGTCTTGAAGGCTCTCATGGTCCATCACTCCGCGTTTGCACACTGCTGTTACTGTACCCGCTCTCATCTGCTTTGACGATTGATCGCTAGTGATGGCTTCCTCCTCCTCTTTGAGATAAGAGTCCTGGAGCCTGCTGGCTGCCTGCCTGCTCTCCCCGCTTCACCCAGTGCTTGTCTTCTGCCCCTCTCTCTGGGGCCTTCAGCCTCCAGGTTCCTAGGCATCTATCTCCCTGAGACAGGGGGGCCTAGGGGAACTGTAGGACCAAAGCTAGTAGCATCTAACCAGCATAACTCCACCCATGTGCTCTGGGAAGGAATTGGTTAGGATTTAGATGGCACTGAGTTTAACAAAATCCCTGCTGGGGGGCCGGGTGCTGGAGCGGTGGCTCTGCAGTTACAAGCACTTGCCTGGCATGCACGAGGACGTGGGTTCAAACCCCAGCACCACATACACAGCTAAGTGTCAGAAAAGCAAAAACAAGATGAAACAATAAATAAAATTAATTCTCTTAAAAAAAAAAACAGCTTATGTTCTGGATCAGTGGTAAAGGAGCAAAAACAAGAAATGCACAAGAAATATTAGGGTACATGGAAGATGGCGGTGGGTAAAGGGTAGTCAGAGAAGTCTTCTTCCAAGGACATGACCTTGGTGTGCACAGCAGGGAGGAGATGAGCCAGGCAGATATCTGGACAAAGAGTGTTCTAGGCAGAGGGAAACCATGCTCAGCATGGCTAATAACCACAAGAAAGCTGGTGTGGCTAGAATGGGGTCAAAGGAGATAGAAATTGAAAGGACAGAAGGGGACTGGGGACTAAGTCACTATCACAGAAAGGAAGCCTTTACAAAGTTATTAGGCAAGAAAAAAATGGATCTGTGTAGGAAATCACTTGCATTAGATTTTTGTTGCTGTAACAAAATACCTGAGGAGAGAAACAATTTTAGAGGAAAAATTTTTATCGTGGGTCCTGGTTTGAGAGGTTTCAGTCCATGGTCTGCTGGCTCCATTGCTTTGAGCCTGGGTAGGCAGAACATCATGGCAGAGGGATGCAGTGGAGGAAAGCTGCTCAGATCATGGCACCCACGAAGGAGAGAGAGGGGAAGGGGCCAGAAAGAACACAGACCCTTTCAGGCATGACTCCAGTGACACCTCCTCCAACCAGGCCCCACCTTCCACAGTTTCCACTGCTTCCCAATAGTGCATTCAGTTATAAACCCAACAATGAATCAATCCATTGATGAGAACAGATCCCTCATGACCCAGTCACCTTCCAAGAGTCCCACCCCTGAACATTGCCACGTTGGGGACCAAGCCTTCAACACATGACCTTTGCGAGACATTCCAGATCAAAACTATACCACCACTACAATAGACTAAGTAGGGTGTTGTGGATCATTTTAAATATGTATAATGGGAATTGAGGTTTCTGCTGCTTCACTCGTCTAATCTCATCCCCCCAGGATAACCCAATTAACAACTTGATATATAACCTTACAGACGTGTATCCATCTCTGTATTTATTATTTTTATTATGCTATACTTGTGCTAGCTGATAGAATTTCTGCAATGATGGAAATATTCTATATCTGAATGTTCATTAGCCACATAAGGCTGAAAGGTAGCTAGTGTGGTTAAGGTCTGAAATTTTCAATTCTAAATAATTTTTATTTAAACCGTCTTATGTGACTAGTGGCTACCGTAAGGAATAACACAGTGTTATACACATTTTGAATTTTTATTTAACAGAGTGTAACAGACATTTTTTTTATATAATTTATAAATTTTGAAATTATTTCAATTAGAAAAAGATGCTGTTACAGTACAAAATGGTTTTTTTTTTTTTTCTAAACCATTTGAGAGTAAGTTGTTGCCTAATGCACCATCACATTCTAAGTAGTTTTGTATTGGGGCTGGAGCAGTGGCTCAGTGGTTGGAGCGCTTGCCTGGCATGCACAAGGACCCGGGTTCAAACCTCAGCACCACATACACAACTAAGTGTCGGAGAAACAAAGGCCAGATGAATAAATAAAAATTGAGCCTCTCTCCCTCTTTCTCTCTCTTCCCCTCTTTTGAAAAAAAAAATAGCTTTGTGCTCATTTCCTTCATATGAGGACATTTTCTTACACAGCACAATATAGTCATCAAAATCAGGAAACCAACACTACATTATGACCATCTACTCCTCAAACCCCAAAGTTTGACAGTTGTCCCGATGATGTCGTTTATAGTAAAAGAATCTAGTTTACGGTCCTGCATTGCATTTAGTTGTCATGTCTCTTTGGTTTCTTCTAATAGTTTTCAGTATTGCTTTGATGTTCATGACCTTGACACTTTTTTTTCTTTTAAGAGAGAGAAAGAGAGAATCAATTTTATTTAGTTTTTCATGTGGCTTTCATTGCTCCGACACTTCATTGTGTATGTGGTGCTGGGGTTTGAATCTGAGTCCTTGGGCATGCCAGGCAAGTGCCATAACCACCAAGAAACCACTCCAGCCCCGACCTTGACACTTTTGAAGGTTACAGACCAGTTGTTTTGTAAAATGTCCTTCAATTTGGATTTGTCCGACGTTCTGCATCTTTCGCAGGAAACTACAGATGTGATGCTGTGTTATTTCATTGCATTTTATCAGGTGGTATAAGATTTGTTTGCTCTGTTACTTGTAAACTTGTGATGTTAACTTTGATTATTGCACTAAATGGCTTCTCTATTTTTTTGTTTTTTGAAACCAGGGATTGAACCCAGGGGCACTTAATCACTGAGCCATATCCCCAGCATGTTTTTGTTTTTTATTTTGACACTGTGTCTCACTAAGTTGGTGAGGCTGAATTTGAGCTTGTGATCCTCCTGCCTCAGCCTCCTGAGCCACTGGTATTACAGGTGTGCGCCACCACCCCAGGATCTTGTAAGTACTGCATGCTAACTTCTATTACCACTGGAGGTTCTGGTGTCTCTGAACTAAACTTACAGTTGTTGCTTATGCTGCTTTAAAACATTTTCAAATTTATTTTACTGTGGCAAAAACACATAGCGTTATCACTTTTAGCCATTTTAAGCATTACAATTCAGTAATGTTAAGATATTCACATTATTGTACAACAGATTTCCAGAACTTTTTCATCTTGAAAATCTGAAATTCTGTCTGTTCGACAATTGTTTTCTCCCTTCTCTGATGATTAGTGATGTTGAGTTGCAGGCCTGTGGGCCATTTCTAAGTCATCTTTGAGAAAAAATGTCTATTCAAGTACTCTGCCCATTTATATAATCAGGTTGATATTTTGTTGAGCTATAAGTTCTTTATATATTTTGGGTATATCAGATATATAATTTAAATATTTTCTTCATTCTATAAGTTGTCTTTTCACTCTGTTTTGTCCTATTCCCTGTAATAAGTATTTTGTGAGGAGCTACCTTGAAAAATGTCTCCTTTCTCATCAAACATTCATTCATTTATTTAAAACAGAATTGGACTCATGACTTCCTGTTTTATTCAGGGTCTTATAATTTGTATCACTGTTTAGATCTTTCTACACTTTGATGTTCAAATTGTCGCAATGGCCAATGGAAACCACTTTATGCTGCCTCTAATGTCCTTTTAATATGTACCCATCGTCCTTTGAGCCCCCCCCTTTTCTTTAAAGAGAGAGGGATAGTGAGAGAGAGAGAAGGAAAGAGAGAATCAATTTTATTTAGTTTTTCATGTGGCTTTTGTTGCTCTGACACTTGGTTGTGTACGTGGTGCTAGGGTTCGAACTCAATGTACTCGTGCATGCCAGGCAAGCACCATAACTGCTAAGCCATGGCTCCAGCCCCACTTTCTTGTTTTCTGCTACAAGATATCCCAGAACGATCTTGTACAGTTTTTTTGTTGCAACCCTGGACGTAGCCATTTCTCCAAGACCATGTTTCTTTTTAGTAGAGAATGGCACTTCTGCTTCAGGTCCTGGCTTTGACACTGATTAAACTTTTGGCTTTAAAAGGCCCAGCATCTGATCTGGAGACAAGCCTTATCAATCAGCCAGAACAAACCCCTTATTTTATAGATGAGGAGAGTGAGGCCCAGACTAGATCAGTCGGTCAAGGTTCCCAGCCAGTGACAGAACTTAGTACTAGAGCTGAGACCTCTGATGTCCTACCTAGTGCTTTCCCTGGCAATACATATTACTAGCAGAGGCACGATCCCAGCATGCCTCTGGTCCTCTTGGACTCAATACACTTTCAGCTGTCTACAGAGTTAGTTTTGCCCTAGGACTCCAGGAGTGCCTGAGAGCTGCCCTTCTTAGATCTTCCTGAGCCTTACCCTCCTAGAGACCTTTATAGATAAATGTACCTTAAATTACAGAGGAGGCCCTACTTCAGCTTTTATTTCCAGCTCTAGTAGATTTGCAAACCAATCCTAGACTGGTACAAAGCATGTTAGACCTGGGTGGACATGTACTTCTCCACCAGACCAAAGATTCGAGAAATGTGTCTCCATGAAGCCACCTGTCAGCTAATGCCAGTCTCATAGGGCATCAAAGGAGAGGACACTGGGTCCAGGCCTGATGTTTAGTTGGAAAGGCACCTGTCCTCATGTTCCCCACCCAACAGATACAGTATGCTATACCAAGATTCACTATGTTCCCATATTTGGAGGTCACTCTCTTAAACCTCACATCCATGTTAAGAACTTCTGTGTTATTCCTTTAGGGGATATTTCCTGTGCCTGATTTTGGGATGAATGGTGCTGTTTGATCTGTACCATGATGGAAATTTCCCACCTCAGAGGCCCTGACTGATCAACTGGCGCCTGTAACAGCAAAGTCAAAGACGCATTCCGCAATGCTGGGCTCTCATCTCTTATATTCAGCCATTTCCTAAGCACTTAAGTGTCAGGCATTATACTACATTCTCCTATGGTTGCAAAGGTGAGATTTAAACCTAAGATTACTTCAGTAGATCTTTCATTAACAACTATGGCACAAGTGAGTTCCAAATACAAGAGAACAGCTGGGGACATAGTTCAGTGGTAGAGCACTTGCCAAATATGCATGAGGCCCTAGGTTCCATTCCCAGCACCACAAAAACAAAAACAAACCCAAAAAAACAAAAAACCCATACCAGGTACAGGCTGTAAAGGACACACTTTCACATTTTCTTATGTGTCAAGTTCTTATATGCAAAATTGTTAAAAAAAATTAAGAGTTGAACCTGGAAGAATGACTTTTGCCAGGTTAAGCACCATGGAAGACACTATGGGCAGAAGAATAGCGTTAGCACCTGTGGAACCACCTAAGTGAAAGGCTACCTCGAAGAATAGGAGAGCAGGGGTGATGGTGGCTACCACCTAGACCTCTGACGCCTCCAGGCCCTGAATCCAGGAGTCAACACTGTGAAATAACTTCACAAGCAATGGGGACTCCATACAGGTTTTTCAAATAGCTTTTATTTTTCAAAAGTTAACATGTGCATTACAGGAAACAGAAAAGTACAAACAAAGAACAAAGTCATCCAGTCACAAGCAATTTAGCTGGATGTGTCCCTCCAGGTCGTGCGCACACATACACAACATCCCATTTTGTGTGATTGAGATCATAGTATGTATCATGCTTTCCCACACATCAT
>PVKS010013420.1:0-50879 GCA_004027875.1 Aplodontia rufa | reverse complement strand
ATCTCTAGTAATCAGAGAAATGCAAATGAAAACCACATTAAGATATCACCTTACACCAGTCAGAATGGCAAAAACGAAGACAATAAACAATAATAGATGCTGGAGGGGATGTGGAGAGATAGGGACACTAACACACTGTTGGTGGAGCTGCAGACTGGTACAGTCCCTCTGGAAAGCAGTGTGGAGAATCCTCAAAAAATTAGAGATGAGACCACCATATGATCCTCCTATTCCTCTCCTAGGTATTTTTCCCGGGGATTTAGAATCACTATAGTGTCATTACAGTGTGCTGATTCTATAGTGACACGGCAATATCTATGTTCACAGCAGTTCAATTTACTATTGCTAGATTATGGAAACAACCCAGATATCCCTCACTGGATGAATGGATCCAAAAACTGTGGTACATTTATACCATGGAATTTTACACAGCAATTAGAAACAATGATACAGCAGCCTTTGAAGGTACATGGATGGCTATGGAAGAAATTATGCTGAGGGAAATCAGCATAACCCAGAGAACCAAGGGTCGAATGTCTTCACTCATCTGTGGAGGCTGGAATTAGACCCTGGTCATTGAGAAAGGTGGTCTATTATCATGGGTTAAAACCAGATAACGTGTAATGTTACATAACCTAATACTTTTTTAGAGATGTTACAGGAAGGGGAAGGGAGGGATAAGGGTGGGTAATTTGGGGGGAGCACACTTGGGGGTAAATCTAATCTTCAGAATCTATACACATTATATATTATTTTGTTAAAAATTTGTATGATTGTTCAACAAATAATTTTCAGTAAAAAAAAAAGTTTCCACCCAAATTTCAAGTATTGGAAACTTAATCCCCAAACTTGTACATTAATGGTATTTGGAACCTTTGGGAGGTAATTAAGATTAGGTGAGATCTTCAGGGTGGGTCCCTGTGATGGCACCAGTGGCTTGAAAAGACAGGGAGGGGATACTCAGCTATTGTGCTTGCTCTGTCTTGACATATCATGCCCTTCACCATGCTATGATGCAGGAGGAAGACCCTCGCCAGATACTGGCACCATGTTCTTGGACTACACAACCTCTAGAATGGTGCCAAATAAACTTTATAAATTCTCAGATATTGTTATAGCAACAAAACTGGACTATGAAAATAATAAATGGATTTATATGGGCCAATTGTTGTCTCTTCTACACATAAGTTGCAAGAGTTTTTCCATAAATCCTATAGATCTGTAGGTCCTTACCAGCAGTATCAGAATACTATCTGTTAAGCACTTTGTTACCCTTTCATAGTGCTGTGCCAAGCCTCATCCTGGAAAGTATCATAACATTACAGTCCCTCAATTCAACTGGGACTGAATGTTTCCCATATGCTTAGGCTTTTTACTACACACTAGGCAAATGAGAAAGACTGAGACATAGTTCTGCCTTTTATGAGCTTAAAGGAAACTAGGGGAAAGGAAATGCAAACAATTAAGGGAATTATACAATAGTAAGCAATGCAGAGGTAGATATAACCTGATATGGAAACATAAGGGGAACACTTAGTTTCAACTGGAGGTGGGGATTTTAGAAGAAGAATAATATCACTGTTCATTTATTGAACTCTTATATGAACAATTTCCATGATTATCTCATTTAATCCTAATTACAATCAGATAAGATAAACATTACTACTCTTTTTACAGATAAAAACACAGACTTAGAAAGGAAAGTTAACTATCCCAAAACCACTTTTGATTTAATAAAGTAAGTTTTATATGCAAATCTGGCTAAGGCCAACATGCCCATATGTGGCCATAATTTGACTCTCTCTCCCCAAAGAGAAGTTTCCTAAGGAGGTGATTGTATTCACTTCCAAAAGCTGCATTGCACAATAGTACAGAGTAGCTTCAAACAACAGAAATTTATTCTTTCGTGGTTCTAGAGACAGAAGTCCAAAATCAAGGTGTCTATAGGGCCATGCTCCCTCTGAAAGCTCAAAAGAAGATCCTTCCTTGCCTCTTCCAGCCGACTCCAGGAATTTTTTTGGTTTATGGTAACATGACGCCATCTTTACCTCCCTCTTCACATAGCCTTCTCCTTTATGTCTATGTCTCCTCTCTTCTGTATTTTAAAAGAACTTGGGTCATTTGATACAGGACCTACCATGACACAGATTATCTTATTTCAAGATCCTCACCTTATTTACATCTGCCAACATCCATTTCCAAATAAATCACATTCACAGGTACTGGGGGGGTTAGGACTTACCTATCTTTTAGAAGACCATAGTTCCACCCACTAGGGTGTTACTTCAGTGGAGTTTTTAGGACAAGTTGGATTTTTTTCAGAATATGAGAGAGAATTCCAAGTAGAATCAAAATAGGTTCAAAGACCAGATAGGCAAAAGAATAACATACTAGGAAACTACACATATTGTTACACTGAGAGCACCAAAACAAACGCGAACATGCAGACAAAAAAAAAAAAAAATGGATGCTGAGAATAACATTCAAAAACTAGAGAATGCCAGGTACAAAGGCATGTGTCCATAGTCCCAGATACAAGGTTGAATCAGGAGGATTGCTTAAGCCCAACAATACAAGTCTAGCCTGGGGAACACAGGAAGACCCAGACTCTAAAAACAAAGCAAAACAACAACAACAACAACAACAACAAAAAAACAAGCCTAAGTGACTTGATAATACAGAAACTTGTCCACTAAGCTAAGTGATTAGAGACACATTCCAACTTGAGATTCATTCAATAATTTTTATGTAAGGGAAAAATATACTTAATTATACATTTGACAAAGTACCAAGAGGGAGGACACACTAAATAATAAAAGTCTGTGGGCAGAGATCCCTTAGGTCGTATTGGGTATAGCCCAGATGAAAGAGGATGGATCAAAGACTGTTAAAAAGAAGAAAGGGTCATGAAATCAAGTGATTATAATAGATTTGACCAGATTTGATAATCAATTGAATGTGAAAAACTAACAAAAAGAAGCTGAAAATGAATTTCAGGTTTGGGTAGTATCACTCATCAAAAAGCAAACCAAGAACAAGTAGTTTCATAGGGAACAATAACTAATTTTGTTGTTTACATGTTGACTTTGGAAGCCTTCAGGATGTACAGATGAACGGGACAGTTGAACACACAGAGAGCTGCCGTTTAGTTGTGTGTGATGCAATTCTGTCCCTTCCTCTAGAAAATGGAGGCGCCATATGTCCTTCCAATTTACATCCCTGACAACTATCAACACACCTTGTTCACAGTAGATGTTTTAATTGCTGTTAAATAATTTCAAGGTCATTTCTATAATCTTGATATGAAATCAGTTATAATAGCTTACCAGTGAGCATGCACTGATTTTTTTCTGATACGTGTGATGTATCAGGCAGGTTTCTCTCCTGTAGGTCTTTGATCCAATTTTCTCTATTCTGAGAGAACTGATTCTTCACACTACTGAGTTCAGACAAGGACTGGGACTGCACACCTCAACAACTCACTCCTGTGACAGGCCTCCCTGCAGAGAGAACATACATGCTATGATCTCCTTACCACACAGGGACAGGAACCGGGTAGAGGTGGGGATTTGGTGCCACCCACACCAAGTAAGTTTTTCTTGCTTGAGATAAAAACCTATTGCTTCTGCACCTACACCCCGATCTGAAAGTTCCATCAAAAATACCATTAATGGGGAAAAAATAGCATTAATGGGCTAGAGGGGTGGCTCAGTGGTAGGAGTACTTGCCTGGCATGCATGAGGACCCAGGTTCAAACCCCAGCACCATATACACAACTAAGTGTTGGAGCAATGAAAAATCAGATGAAAAACTAAATAAACTTGATTCTCTCTTTCACCCTCACTCTCTCTCTCTTTAAAAAAAAAAAAAAGCATTAACTTTGTTAGCACTTGAAAGGCCCTAAGTTCAATCCCCAGGACTATAATTAATTAATTAATTTATTTACTTTTAAAGAGAGAGAGGGACAGTGAGAGAGAGAGAGAGAAAGAGAATCAATTTTGTCTTTCATGTGGCTTTTGTTGCTCTGACACTTCGTTGTGTACGTGGTGACATGACCTCACACATGCCAGGCAAGCAATACAAACACTGAGCCACTGCTCCAGCCCCTAATTAATTTATTTTTAAAATTAACTTTTAAATCTCATCTGCACAAATCCTGTATGTTACTGACTTCTAAAATTCTAACAGACATCTTTGTGATCCTAATTTTCTCTAAAACAAAATTGATTTGTTCCTTATATAAGTTCTTTAAGGATTCCACTTTAAATAAAAAGTGTTATTAATTTTCTATTTTCTCCATTTTGGGGAGAAAAATTATTTCCTTTTTGGTTTCGTATGCATCCATAGCTTAACAGCATAGTCTTTATTTTACATGTTTTAAAACAATATTAAAACAACTAAGTTAATATATATACATAGGAAAAACATTGAAATATGAACAAGACAAAGTATTTATTTAAAAGAAATCACCTATAATCTACCAGAAAAAAGAAAAACTCTTTTTGGTGACTATCTTTTTAATCCCTTTGTTTTACATATGTGTGTGTGTGTGTGTGTGTGTATACACACATATAATAGTTATATACATGCATATAGTTTCTGTGTATATACAAATAAGTTCACATTACATATATTTTGTAATAAGTTCTGGGAAATATACCTCCATGTCATAAGATATAATTTAGCATCATTTTATTTGCCTTAATCTTATGTTCCTTTATTGAAAAATAACAGTTCACTTTATCAATTTCTTGCTTGTGATTAGTTAGATTATTTCCAATTTTACACTCTTCTAAACACTGTTTTGAACATTTTTATCTCTTGGTCTGTGAATATTTATGACAATTTCATATAATACATTCTGATAATTGGAATTTTTAAGGTTTTCGAGATATTTTGCCAGATTTTCTAGCAACTTATGTAAATGAACACGTTCACTGTCATTATTTTAGAAGTTCACTGTCATTATTTAGAATACCTGACAATGTAACATGTATGCTGGTATTTCTTCTGCTGGCCTTTCCAGATACGCATTCTACACATTTCCATCCTGTTTTGTATCCCAGAGGGCTGAGTGCTAAGGATCTAAGGGACCAGTTTCCAACAGGATATTGGAATGCTGTTGGAAAGACAGTGCAGATTCCCCTGGCTCCCTCTGTGCCAGCCTATTTTGCAGTAGCTGCTTTTTTCTTTTTCTGGGTGTCTCTTTCCTGCTGCCACAGCTCTCCCCAAATCCCAATAAATCTGCCTTCCCTTGCCCTAGCAGGCTGTGGATGGTAATGTGTTCCATGATCATTATGAGCAGAGTGCTTCACTATTCCTTATCGAGCTACCCCCAAATTTAAAACAATCCCCTCATTAATCTCTCTGCAATTACCCCGACAGAGGGTGTCATCTGATTCCTGTAGGACACTGACCAAAATATTAAGATAAACACAAATTTGTAAGAATTGAACTGGCCCAAGGTGGTCTATATGAAGTGCCTGCATATTAAAAACAGTAAACAGGAGCTGGAGCCTTGGCTTAGTGGTTGGAGCCTTTGCCTGGCATGCACAAGGACCCAGGTTTTAACCCCAGCACCACATGCACAACTCTGTTGGAGAAACAAAGGCCAGATGAAAAAAAAATAAAATGGATTCTCTCTTTCTCACTCTCTCTTTAAAAAAAAAAGCACTTCGTAAAAGCATAAAAATTTTTAAAAATAGTAAACAATTTTCATCCATCCTTCACAATGTGATATGTTTGTCCCCAAAACACTAGCATTTTTCATTATTCCACTTAACAGGATGGTAGGATCACAAATACTTAAAAGAAAAATTAATTTTCTTATAAGAAAATAAAAACTAAAAGCTACTGTGCAGTATATTAATCATTATCAGATATAAAATTGTCATTTTTATAAAATAGTTTATTTTTTAAATACTCAAAAATATTTATTTATAAATTATGAAAATGTTAAACTAGATAATTTTGTTCACCAGAGAGTGTCCCTGCCGAAGTCTTAAAAACATTTCTTGAGAAATTTAGGACACATGTTCTAAAATTAGTATATATTTATTTTTAAATTCATTAATTTTGCTACCATATTCCAAAAAAAGTAATAAGATAAAATTAAGAAGTAAATGTATTACACTTATAAAATACCTATTAAGACAACACCTGCACAGATCTGGCAAATACACAAGCTCAAAATATCATCAGGAATAGATAGTAACACATTTTCCTCTATGGCAACATACAAACACAGAGAGAGTTGATAAATGATAGACAGATGATAGGTAAATGATAGACAGATATATTAGATAAATGATTGATAGAGGGATAGATAAATGATAGATTAGATTTCATTACTAAGTTGTAATTCAGATAGACTGCTGTCCTAAATAATGACATCTAATCTATAGCTAAAAATGAAGGATTTTTTTTTCCTGTTTTATCTTAAAATTAGGTAATCATTCTAGACGCTCCTAAAAGATCTGGAATGGCAAAGTAGGATGCCAACAATGAGAACTCAAGAAAGTTAACCATTTGATATAATTATTATTGTTTTTGTTGAACTTCTATAGAAGCAAGAAAATAGATCATAGCTCATCATATTGATGAGCTCATATGTAGAGTTTAAATTGTAGTTTTTAAGCTCTGGTATACTATGTTGAGCAGTAGTGTTTTTTGTTGTTGTTTTTTATTTAGATTTTCAGTTAATCAAAGAAAAAGAAAGAAGAAAGAAAAGAAAAGCAAAATAAGAAGCATGCTCTCACAGTAGTACACATACCTAGAAATGCAGACTGGGAATTGAATAGCAGTTTTGAAGTTACATCAATTCCAATTTATGTTTCTCCTTGAAACTTCACTGTAGTCCCTACACATTTTTAAACTTCAGGCATGTGAACCTGAGAGATGTAGATATAACCAGAGACCACTGTTCTGTGTATCCCTAAGGAAGTACATTGAGAGCCTCTAAGATTAATTTTTATTTCAATTCAGTGTGAAATGCTACTATTCTTGAATCAAATCTCAATATAGTTACAAAACTACAGTAATTCCCAGCTTGGTTCGGTGAGTACGTGAAATGCCAGCAAATATAAGAATTAAAACAGCAATAATAATAACAACCATTAACTATGAAATGTAGAGAGGCAACTAGAGGCAATCTCCATTCTCTCACTCCTGCCAGAGTAAATGTATATAAAATTATGTGAAAAAATAGCTTTATGGCTTTTCATCATGGCAACCCAGGGCAGAGCTGAATGAAAAATCTCTCCATGAATGCAGGACGCTAACAGTGGGAGAAGTGCCTTTCTGTGAGGTGGGTGAACAGCAAAATTTCTCCTTAAATTCATTACTGTCCAAGTAAGGAAGTTTAGTGACACAGAGCCATGGACAAGCTGAAAGTACAGGAAATCCCAAATAAAAATTTTCCCATCTTCAGGTACCCAGCTGGGGGGACTGGGGTTTCACCCCAGAAGGGAGGAAGCTGTGTGCACAAATAAAGAAACTCAGAGCTGGTGAGCACTAATAGCAAAAGGACACAGGTAGCCTCAGCAGAGGTTGAGCTTGGGGCTCCAGTGCTCCAGAGCCAAGGCAGCAGCAGGAACCAAGGGACAGCATTAATGCACACAAATTAGAGTCTCCTGCAAAGAAGCAGGGGGGCAACTGCTGTTTTGAACCCTCCCAGAGGGCAGTACGGGAAACCTCTTTAAGAACAGTGAACCCAGATACACCAGATCCAGATTGGAATAGGGATCTCAGACCAGAGCAGCTCCAAGTCCCCAGTAGTTTGATTGTCTGCCCTGGAGGCTATGCCAGTAACTCCCGTTTAGAGGCTTCCCATCTGCCCTATTACACACCAATTTGCAGGTGGAGCCTGTGACCAGGATTCTACTCAATAGGACCTAAACAGCCTGGTGTGGGGATTAGCCTGCAGGTCCAGCAGATACTGCCTGAAACTCTCAGGTGGGGCAGAGGCTAGTGTCAGCCTCCACATTGTAGGAACACAAGGGGCAGCCTGGCTCCAGTGCTTTCCTCTCCTTTCAGATCCTGAATTCTGTAAACAGAAGTGGTCCCATAGGAACTGTGTGCTCCAAGTGGGACCAGGCTTCCACACCCGCTAGTGGTTGCATTTGAGACCTCCACAACACTGGCCTAGTTGGGCTGGTGTCTCCTTCATGCCTGCCTCCCCTTGCTGGGAATGTGACTGCCCCACACATAATCTCTTGGGGTAAGTGGAGACCTCAAGACACTCAAGAGTAGGGTGATAAGGGTACCAGGTGGGCTCAGTTCAGGCCAGCCACTCTCCTTGGAACAGAGTCCCTTACAGCTGCACCAGGATCCACAAGACTCCCAGCTGCTCCTGGGTCCCCAGCTGAGGTGAGACAAGAGTTTTGTCAGGCAGACAATAAACTGCCTAAGAATGCAACCTAGGTAGCCCTAAAGTCTGTTCTCACAGGAAGCAAGGAAGGTGAATGTTTGCAACTTCTCTACAGGAGAAAATTATTAGGAGGCCTCCTGGGAATCTCACTCTCAGCTGAGACCACGAAAATTACTTCGCAGTAATAATTCATAACCTTCCCAACTCTTGTTGTTGTTTTTGGAATTGGAATTGGTGCTCTTAGGTGTATGTATTTTTTGTTGATGATGTTGTTTGTTTTTTATTGTTGCCACTGTCTGTGCTGTGTCCATATAAGTGGGGTTTGACTTGTGGCTGTCTGAATATTGCAAACTACTGCTCAGTCTCTGGGATGAAAAGACCCCCAGTCTCTAATACCCACTTCTTCCCTTTACTCTGTCAGTTCCTAAACTGTATTCTGATCTCTCTCATCCTCTCTCAAAGTTATTACCCCACTCTCATCCCATTTCTATCTTTACCTTAATTTCAGCAGAATAGCAATATCATCTCTACTACCTTGTAGCTCTATATCCTAATTTGCAAGTTCCATACTACCCTCCTACCGCCTTCCCTTTGCTCTCTAGATTATTTTTCCTCACCTACAGAGTTCCTGGTAAACTGAAGTGAATGCCATACTTGAAAATGGGTGTTTGCTTTCTAACCAAGTATAGTGTGAGAACTCTTGTAGAAGAAAACCGCTATTTGATTGTTCCCATAGGTGCTAATCAACACTGTAACAGCTACAGTTGGCACTGTCTGTTGTATGCATTGTCTGCACTTGACTCCGAACCCCTATCTCCTGAGGTATTGGACAATGTAAAGGTCCACAACAATTCACAGATTGGGGAGCCAGTCATTGAACTGCACTACTCAAATTGTACCCAAGCCCAACTAAGCAAAGAGATAAAAAAAAAAAAAAAACCTCCAATCCCATCAACAAAGCCCCCAAGAGAATTATTCAGTGAAAGACCTCAAGCCCCACATCCTGAAATTAAAAATCCCACAGCTCCCCATCCAAGGACTCCATGGTCAGGGTTCTAGATGAAAACCTAGAAAAATGTGTCAACAATATGATTAGTAAATCAATCAGAATTGAAAGAAGATTTAAGGAAAGAGATAAAGAGCAATTTCAGGAGATGAGAGACCACATCTATAAAGAGCTAGGCATTCTGAAAAGAGATGTAGCAGAGCTCTTAGAATTGAAAAATACTGTCAACCAAATCAAAAGCTCATTGGAAAATGCTAATACCAGAGTAAACTCAGTAGAAAATAGAACCTCAGCTCTTGAAGAGCAAACATCAGACAATGAAGACAGGCTGAGCAACACTGAGTTCAAGGAGGACAGACATGAAAAGAAGCTTTTTGACTATGAGCAGAATTTCTAAGTACTATTTGATGAGATGAGAAGAAATAACATGAGAGTGATTGGTATTGAAGAAAACATTGAACAACATACAAGGGGCATTAAGAATCTTCTAAATAAAATTGCCAAGGAGAACTTTCCCCATATCAGAATTGATATGAGAAATTCTCTGAGACACATTATATATAAAAATGAATAACAGAGAAATAAGGAAAGAATCCTAAAATGCATCAAGGGAAAAACACCAAATCACATTTAGAGGCAGACCAATAAGGATTACTACGGTTTTCTCATATCAGACAACAAAGGCCAGGAGAGCATGGAATGATATTTTTCAAATACTGAATGAAAAAAATTTTCAGCCAAAGATACTATATCCTGAAAAGCTCAGCTTTAAATATGATGGAGAAATTAAGTACTTCAATGATAAACTCAAGCTAGCAAGGTACATGAACCCAAAGCCTGCTCTACAAAAAATTCTCAAGCACATACGTCATTCAGAGGAACACTCAGACAACTTCCAAAGCCCATAGACAGAAGAAAGTCAATAATCACATAACACACTAAAAGATATCCAAGATGGCACAAAACCCAGCAATAGTCACAATATCAGGGACCCAGATTCCCCATATCTATTCTAACTCTGAATGTGAAAGGACTCAATGCCCCAATCAAAAGACATAGATTGGCTTACTGGATCAAAACACAAAAATCCAACAATACACTGCCTACAGGAGACACAATCACAATCAAATATAGACACATATTGAAGGTGAAAGGTTAACAAAATGTCTACCAAGCTTGTGGCCCAAAAAAGCCACAAATATCTGACAAAATTAATTTTGACAAAAAACTAGTCAGAAAGGACAAAGAATGTCACTATATCATATTAAAAGGAACAATTCATCAAGAAGACAACAATAGTTAACATTTATGCCCCAATTACAACCTTCACAAATATATGGGGAAAGTACTCAAGGACATTAAACTCCTCATTGATCTGAACACAATAATACTGGGGAACTTTAATATACCATTATCAACAACAGACAGATCATCAAAGCAAAAAACCAACAAAGATATCTCTAACCTAAACAACTCTATAAATCAATTGGACTTAACAGACATTTACAGAATTTTCCATCTCAAATAAGCTGAGTTCACCTTCTCAACAGCTCATGGATCTTTCTTCAAAATAGAACACATCCTAGTCCACAAAGCTAACCTTAACGAATATAAAAAAGTTGATATAGTTCCAATTACCCTATCAGACCACATTGGTATGATCTTACCAATTAACTGCAAAAAAAAAAAAACAAAAAATACTCAAATACTTGGAAATTGAATAATACCCTCTTAAACTAAGAATAGATAAAAGAAGTGATAAGAACAGAAGTCAAGAAATTTTTGGAAACAAATGAGAATAATGAAACAATGCATTGAAATCTCTGGGACAGTATGAAAGCATTCTTAAAAGGTAAATTTATAGCACTGAGTGCCTTCATCAAAAATCAGGAAAGAGCCAAAATAAATAGACTCATGCTCCAACTCAAATCCCTACCAAAAACAGAAACAATCCAATTCTAAACCTAACAGAAGACAGAAACTATCAGAGCTGAAATCAATGAAATTAAAAACAAAAAAAAATACAAAATATCAACAAAGAGTTGGTTCTTTGATTAAAAAAATAAATAAGATCGACAGACCCTTGTCAACCTCACCAAAAGGAAGAATGAAGTGAAGCAAATCAACAAAATCAAAGATGATAATGGAATATCACCACTGACTCAATAAAAACTCCAGAAGATTATCAGAATTTATTTTGAAAAGATATACTCTTCCAAGTTTGGTAATCTGGAAGAAATGGACAAATATCTTGCTACATATGACATGCCCAAATTAACATAGGAGGACATTGAAATTCTAAACCAACCAATCTCAGATAGCAAAATTGAAACAGCAATCAAAGTCCTTCCAAAAAAGAAAAGCCCAGGACTCGATGGATTCTCAGCAGAATTCTACCAGATCTGTATAGAAGAATTAACACCAATCCTCAACAAGATTTTCCATGAAATTGAAATTCACTCCCAAATACTTTGAAGAGTGAAGGACAGTGAGAGAGAGAGAGAGAGAGAGAGAGAGAATCAATTTTTATTGAGTTTTTCATATGGCTTTCATTTCTCTGACACTTAGTTGTGTACGTGGGTGCTGGGGTTTGACCCTGTGTACTCACACATGCCAGGCAAGCACCATAACCACTGAGCCACCACTCCAGCCCCCTCAAATACTTTTTATAATGCAAATATAACCCTGATACCAAAACCCAACAAAAAAAATCAAGGAAAGAAAACTACAGAACAATTTCCCTGATGAAAAAAGACACAAAAATTCTTAATACAAATCTAGCTATTTGTATCTTAAAAATACATTAAAAAGATAATACATCATGATCAAGTGTGCTTCATCCCAGGAATGCAGGAGTGGTTCAACATATGCAAATCAATAAATGTAATTCACCACTTAAACAGAATTAAAAATAAAAACCATATAATTATCACAATTGATGCAGAAAAGGCCTTTGTAAAATTCAGCACCCATTTATGCTCAAAACTCTGGAGAACACAGGGATCAAAGGAAGATTCTTTAATTTTTTAAGAGCCATTTATGACAAACCCATAGCCACCATTATACTTAATAGAGAAAGACTGAAAGCATTCCTGCTGAATTCAGGAACAAGACAAGGCTGTCCACTTTCACCAGTCTTATTCAATACAGTCCTTGAAACCCTAGCCAGAGCTATCAGACAAGAGAAAGAAATCAAAGGAATTCGAATAGGAAAAGAGGAAGTCAAGATGCCTCTATTTGCTGATGACATGATCCTATACTTAGAAGACCCTATAAGCTTGACCAGAAGACTTCTAGAGCTTATAAACAATTTCAGCAAAGTGGCTGGTTATATGATCAACACTCATAAAGCATTACCTTTCCTATACTCCAGCAACAATTCCACTAAAGAAGAAATCAGGAAGTCTGTCTCATTCACAATTTCCTCAAAAAGAATAAAATATTTGGGGCTGGAGTAGTGGCTCGGCAGTTATGGCACTTGCCCAGAATGCACAAATACACAGGTTCAAAGCCCAGCACCCACATACACAACTAAGTGTCAGAGCAACAAAAGCCATGTGAAAAATAAAAATTTATTCTCTCTCTCTCTCTCTCTCCATCCTTCTCTCTAAAAAAAGAAAGAAAGAAAGAAAGAAAAGAAAAGAAAAGAGAAAGAAAAAAGAATAAAGTACTTGGGCATCAATCTAACAATGGATATAAAGGACCTCTATAATGAAAACTATCAAACATTAAAAAAAGAAATTGCAGGGGATGGAGCAGCAGCTTGGTGGTTACAGCGCTTGCATGGCATGCATGAGTATGTGCGTTCAAACCCCAACACTATGTACACAATAAAGTGTGCAAGGAATCAAAGTCATATGAAAAACTAAATAAAAATTGCTTCTTTCTTTCCCTCTCTCTCTCTCTCTCACTGTCCCCTATTTCTTAAAAAAGAAAGAAAGAAAGAAAAGACAAAGAAATTGCAGAAGACCTGAGTAGATGGAAAAACATTCCATGTTCTTGGTCAGGCAGAATCCATATAATCAAAATGGCCATTCTACCGAAAGCCCTATATAGATTCGATGCAATCCCCATCAAGATAACAATGATATTCTTCACAGATATAGAAAAAGCACTTCTCAAATTCATATGGAACAAAAAAAGGCTCAAAATAGCCAAAACATTACTAAGCAAGAAAGAGGAAACAGGAGTTATTACAATTCCTGACCTGAAATTATAATATAGGGCTGCAGTAATAAAGACAGCATGGTATTGGTATCAAAACAGAAATGAGGACCAAAGGAACAGAATAGAAGATACTGAAACAAACCCCCAAATCTTTAATCATGTGATATTTGATAAAGGGGGCAAAAGCATAGTGTGGAAGATGGACAGCCTGTTCAACAAATGGTTCTGGACAAACGTAACTGCTATATGCATACAACTGAAATCAGATCCTTACCTCTCACCCTGCACAAGAATCAAATCAAAATGGTTCAAGGATCTGGAAATTAAACCAGCAACTATACAATTGCTTGAAGAAAAAAAAAAGGATTAACACTCCACGACATAGGTGTTGGCACCACCTTCCTTAATAAGGCTTTCATAGTGTAAGCAGTAAAGCCAAGAATAAATGAACGGGATGTCATTAAACTAAAAAGCTTCTGCACAGCTAAAGATTAGTTAAGAGTGTCAAGAGAGAACCTACAGAATGGGAGAAAATCTTTGCCTGTTACACCTTGAACAGAGGGCTAATACCAGGAATATACAAAGAACTCAAAAAACTAAACACCAAAACCGCAAGTAACCCAATCAATAAATGGGCTATGGAACTAAAAAGAAATTTCTCAATGGAGGAAGTTCAAAAAGCCCATAAATATATGAGAAATGATGAGTTCTACATCACTAGCAATTAGAGGAATGCAAATCAAAACTTCACTCAGATTCCACCTCACTCCTGTCAGAGTGGCAAAAATGAAGAATATGAACAATGACAGACACTGGAGGAGTTGTGGGAAGAGAGGAACACTACCACAGTGTCGGTGGGACTGCAAGCTTGTACAGCTTTTCTGGAAAGCAGTGTGGAGACTCTCAAAAAACTAGGGCTGGGATCACTTTATGACCCAGCTATCCCACTGCTGGGTATTTTTCCAAAAGAGCTACAATCAGCATACTATAGAGACACAGCTACATCAATGTTTTTAGCAGCTCAATTTACTATAGCTATGGAACCATCCCAGATGCCCCTCACTGGATGAGTGGATTCAAAAACTGTGGTACATATATACAATGGAGCTCTACTCTGCTATTAGAATAATATCACAGCATTTGCAGCCAAATGGATGGAGATGGAAAAAATTATGCTGAGTAAAATATCCTAAACTCAGAGACTCCAGGGCCGAAAGTTTTCTCTCCTTTGTGGAAGCTAGAATACAATTAGAAACAGACTGAAAGTTAGCTAAGCTACTAATAACCTCAAAATGGGTAAATTTTTACACGAGTAGTTGAAATAATGCCTATGATGCTGGGGGATGAAGGGAAGGTGGGGGTGAGATTAGGAAGCATATCAAGGCAGCTGAAGGGAGGGAGTAGGGGGGTTATTAACCCAGTGGGGAACCTTCGAATTCCATGAGAAGCCCAACTAACATGGGGGTAAAGTAGGGGAAACATGGGAACAGGGAGAACTCAAAGGGGGGGCAGATCATGAACTGGCATCAGCGTTGGCTTGCTCTGTCAATATCCATGTGTTCATGAATGTGTGGCAATGATTCCCTCCAATATGTAAGGCTATGTTGACCAAATAAAAATAATTAGCTTTATGTATCATCTACAACAAACATAGTATTAAACTGGTTTGTGCAATGTCAAGAAGTTATGAGTTTTATAAGTAATTAAATGCTTCAAAAGGCTAATTCCTTTGATGACAAAGAGAATTAAAAAGATTGGGAAATTCAGGCAAACATGTAACCTTTTCCCCTGAACTTTAAACCACTTCCTTTCAAAATTAGAAATGGATGACATTCAACAGACGTCAGTGTTTCGAATGCTATTTTAAAGAATTTACAAGAACCAGATTATCACCAATAACAATCACTGTTTCCTAGGAGGAAATGAAGCAAGTAGAAGCTTAGAAATCAGTCTTCTTAGCAAGAATTTAATTTGATTCAATAAAATTTTTTTTATTATTCACTGATTTATTTTAATACATTTTCAGTTTTTTTGCATTCTATAAAAATAGACATCCTTTGTACAAGTGACTTTACATGAGCAAGTATCTTACACAAGATATACCATAAGAAAATTTCAAAGTAAAAAAATATACACTTTGAATTTTAATATATTTAAAAATTTTAAAAACAAAAAGCAATAGATATAATAGCAGCAGACATATGTTCATTAATGAGGATTAGCTTGTAGCTAGTCATACAACTTTAGATATTTTAAAATAAAGTTAGAACACTATAGTCACTGCTCAAATATATCTTGTTCCCTTACCTCTCTCCAGAAGCAACAACTACAAAAATAAATATTTGGATCTTTATTTGTAAAATATTTCATTTCTACTACATATTTAATTTTCCAAAATTATATAAATTTAGTATTCTGATGGTTGGGGATTTAGCTCAGTGGCACAGCGCTTGCCTAGCATGCGCAAGGCCCCGAGTTCGGTCCCTAGCCCTAAAAAAAAAAATAAATAAATAAGTACTCTGCATTTATTTTAATTTTACCTAGTATTTTATATTGCATAGAAAAGTCTGTATTAGAAATTTATATGGAGGGCTATACTGAACCGGTGCATGTTGTGAAAAACATTAGAAACTTCCTTCATATTCATTCACATGGAAAGAGAAGAATAAACTATATGGTAGCTATACAATGAAGAATCCTACATTGCTTAATAAATTAAATATATACAATGAAGAACTCCACATTGGTTAATAAATTAAATAGATCTATATGCATTAACAGGAATAAACACTGCAAATATATTATTTATAGTGTTCTTTTTGTGATGATAATAATGAACCTAAGACAAATAAATTACAGTATTACACTGGGTTCCCTTTAATTTTTTTAAAATTAAGAGTATGTAGAGATACAAATGAGAGGGAAAAATTATCAAACCATCAGTGACCAATATATATATACATAGGTATCCAGGGGTAATGCCAAAACATGGATGACCACCTTGGGTTTCAACTGTTGCAGTTTCCCCCCAGAAGAACTCTTGTATTAAATGGGTATCTCGTGCAGGAATAACATCTGCTTCTGAGATGGTTCCCCTTTATTCCCATTCTCCAATATCCAAGGAGTTCTTCAAATATCCTCCCCCACCACCCTCTCCCCCTCCCTACGCCTCCAAGTATCCTAGGGAGCCATCCCCCTATTACGCTGAGAATCATACAATTTGAAGTTATTGTTAGGTTAGTTGTTTAACCTACTGCTTCCCCATGTATTCTAGCTTCCACAGATGAGAGAAACCATTCGGCCCTTGAGTCTCTGAGATTGGGATACTTCACTTAGCATAATTCCTTCCATCTCCATCCATTTGATTTCAAAAGCCAAAATATCGTCTTCTCTAATGGCCAAGTAGTATTCCATTGTACATACGTACCATAGTTTTTGTATCCACAAAAACTATGTGAGTGAGGGGCATCTGGGTTGGTTCCATAATCTAGCTATAGTAAATTGAGCTGCTATAAACATTGAGGAAGCCACATCATTATAATATGCTGATTCTAACTCTTTTGGGAAAATTCCCAGGAGTGGGATAGCTGGGTCATAAGGTGGTTCCATCCTTAATTTTTTGAGGATTCTCCACATTGCTTTCCATAGTGGCTGAACCAGTTTGCAGTCCCACCAGCAGTGTAGTAGTGTTCCTCTTTTCCCACAGCCCTTCCAGCATCTGTTATTGTTTGAATTTTTCATTTTTGCCACTCTAACAGGAGTGAGGTGGTATCTCATTGAAGTTTTGATTTGCATTTCCCTTATAGCTAATGATGTAGAGCATTTTCTCATATATTTATGGGCTTTCTGGACTTCCACTGGAGAGAAGTTCCTTTTGAGATCTTTAGCCCATTTATTGATTGGATTATTTTGAATTTGGAGTTTAGTTTCTTTAGTGCTCTATATATTCTGGATATTAGCCCTCTGCCCCAGGTGTAGCAGGCAAAGGTTTTCTCCCATTCTGTAGGTTCTCTCTTGATGCTCTTGTCTAGATCTTTAGCTGTGCAAAAGTTTTTTAGTTTAATTGCACCCCATTCATTTATTCTTGATTTTACAGTTGAACCATGGGAGTTTTGTTAAGGAAGTAGCAGCTGACTCCTATATGGTGTAGTGATGACTCTACTTCTTTTTCTAGTAAGTTTAAAGTTATTGGTTTAATATCCAAGTCTTTGATCCACTTTGATTTAATTTTTGTGCAAGGTGAAAGATAAGGATCCAGCTTCAGTTGTCTACATATGGCTGTCCAGTTTGTCCAACACCATTTGTTGAACAGGCTATCTTTCTTCCACATTATGCTTTGCCCCTTTATCAAATATCAAATAGTTAAAGATATGGGGGTTTGTCTCGGGAACTTCTATTCTGTTCCACTGATCTTTGGTTCTGTTTTGACACCAATACCAAGCTGTTTTTACTACTACAGCTCTGTAGTATAATTTCAGGTCGGGATTGAGATGATTCAATAAAATTTAACTGAGATCCTACTATATGAAAGACAATGATAAAAGATAATCCCAAAATTAATGTCATTTATAACTAATTGCAGGATAATACAAATTTATAAATAATAATAAAGGTAGAATAAATAAAGTGGAAAAAATAAATAAATGATTACCATAAGAGAAATGTTAAGTACTATGTAGCTACAAAGCAAGGAAAACACACCTTCTTGAAAAAAGTCAGAAAACTTCATGGAAAAAGAAAGATTGTTGAGGCAGGAAAAAAGTTCAAAGTACAGATAGACTTTCAGGGGATAGTAGAAGCATGGACAAAAAATAGGTTACACACAGAGAAAACACTGTTTCACTGCAGAATAATTTAATATATGGGAACAATAATTGAAAGATTGTTTTGAGACTTTCAGATTTCACTTTGAAGATAATAAAGAGACAAAAACTGCATGTGCAGAAAAAGTCATAGGTAAAGTTGTGATTTGTAGCTAAGCAGTGAATGTGAATAGAAACAAGAGTTCAGAACATTAGTTATAAGTACAATCTCAACAGCTGGCCTGAGAAGTAACGATGCAAACCAATACTTACACAAAATAGTGTTGACAATTGCTGAAAACTTGTGTTGCTTTTCATGACATCATGAGATCTTTCCAAAGAAAACAAATCTTTTGCAAGAGTTCAATAGTATGGCAATGTGCTGGACTGCACTCAGAACTAAGCATGCGGGGCTGGAGTGGCGGCTCGGTGGTTACGGAGCTTGCCAGGCATGCGCAAGTATGTGGATTCAAACCCCAGCACCTACGTACACAACTAAGTTCAGAGCAGCAAAAGTCATGTGAAAAACTCACTAAAAATTGATTATCTCTGCCTCTCTGTCTCTCTCTCTCTCACTGTCCTTCTCTCTTTAAAAAAAAGAACTAAGCACGCATGTCAACACAGCTGATCATAAGCATATTTAAAACAGTAAGTTTCCAGATTCTCCAGGAGGCTGAACTCAGTAATCTGGCATCATTGAGAAGACTTGTTCTTAACCTCTCTTCTTGTTTCTGTGTACACAGCCTAGAAACAATAAATGGAGTGGTTCAGAATTAGGCCAAAGCTCTGGTGCTGCGTAGTAATAGTGGAAACCAAAAACATTGTTGTTAATTCTGAACTCTATGTTTAGCTTTCAATGTTTTATCTTTTGTTTTATTTTGGTTTTTCCAGAAAAGGATAGAGTGATAACTAATAACTACACTATTGGAATCTTCCTTATTTTCCAAAGTTGGCTCCTTCAGCTGCCAGAAAGACCTTTCTTCAGCAAATAGCCTGAATCTAAATAAGATAAATAGGTGTCCTCTGGGCTTTGCAGCACAGAGGCCTCTGGACATTACTGAACACCCTCAATTAGGAAGTGTCATTCCTAGGTGGTGACAGTGACAAGGAACTAAATCCTAAGAAAGCGCAATCCAGGCACTCAAATTTCGGGTGACTAATTTGGTTGACTCCATTTGCAAGGTTTGACCTGCCACTGCAGGTGAAAGGATTTGATTGAGCATAGATCAAAAATCTCCCCAGAGCTGAGTGACCTTGTTAAGCAACTTTGCTACATCTTTTATGCGGTGAGTTATGCTCAGCAAAGCACGGATATTTTCCATTAACCTCTGAGGCAGCAACAAATTTATCCATTGCTTTTCCCTTCTTACTCAACTCAGTCAAATCCTTCAGCAAAATGTCCTTTCTTTCTCCTGTTTGCCACCATGCCATGTGGGCTCTGCAAATTGAGTCCCTGATTAACACTGCTATCTATTCCAGATCTCCATGGTTCTTAAGTTTTAAATGAATTCTTGGAGTTCTGTAAAAGAATTCCCAATAAAATTTTAAACTGCCTCAAGAAACAGATGGATTTTTTTCTTCTATATCTTATAAACATATCTTTGAAACTGGATCAAATCAGTCCAAACCTATTTATCATAAGACTAAATTGTCATATACCCAGTGTTAGGCACTGGGTATATGTTTTAGATCAGATGGACCTGGGGTTCCTGTCCCACCTCTTTCTCAGTAGTTTTGATAAAATAGCTAATTTCTCTGAGACTCAGTTTTTGCAGATACAAAATGGGGATAACAGAGCTACCTCCATAGGGCTTTTGAGAATCAGATGCCATCAGTGAAATGCTTCATTAAGTATGTCCAAATGGTGAGGACACCCAAATGTTATTGTTTTGTTGCAGGAGTGATTTAGTTTTGATTTAGAAAATCACTCTCTTGGGGACAAAGCAAATTAAGTCAATAACTCTAAGATAATGTCCAGACAATCACACCAACGGACAGCTCTCCTGCTGCTGCAGTAGATCTTTATTCATTTCTGGAACATCTTTTACAGGCCTTCTAGTTAAATGAAATATTAGAAACAACATTTATTTTAATAACATGTTTCACCTTTGTGGACATACATAACAAGCATCTGTAGATATACCTTTAATCTTAAAGCAGTAAAAAAAGAAGATTGCTTTGACGCACAGCTTGGTTACCTCCCATGTTATTAGCATTTCCCCCCAGCATTATTGGCCAAGGCCAGCCGTAGGCAGGCTCTGGCTCAGCCACTTGTGCTTTACAGCACAGCAGTAAACATGCTGTTTTGCTGAGCCTGCTGGGGAACAGTCATGCCTGGAATTGTTGCTATGCTACTGAAAGTACGGCAATCTCATGATATTCCCACAGCAACCTAGAAAGCATGCATAGAAACCTGTTGGGATTTCTATCAGACCTCCTATTAGTCACACGGCCATTTGGAAAATGTACAATTCTTCTAACCTTGACCTTGGAATACATATGGTTAAATAGTGACAAATATAATTGTAGAAATTGTTTTATGTGTTAATGAATTTGTTAGAATCAGTCACTTCAGTTATTTTCATTGCCATTGTTTCACCATAGCATATCATATCATCAAACGCTCAAATCAAGCAAAAATCAAGTGAAAGGGGGTCATCAGAAACATAAAAGAGGATAGTGACCCAAAAGATCTACAACTGCTACCCAACATATGCTAAGGGCTTGGTAACTCTCCTGACTTTACTTGCAGCAATACACCCACTTGTGTGGTAACGGCCACATTGTTGGTTACGCTCTAAGACACCCCTCCACCCCCAAACCACGTACCATGTCTACCTGTAAAAAGCTTCATTGGAGGTCTGCCCCATACCATGCCACATGATCACAAAAAATGTAGCTTAACATAAAGAAAAAAGAAAAAGTGTTTGATCCTGTTGGATATCTGGCTCTTTAAGCTATTCTGAATGCAGTATTTGAGTTAGTAATATTTGCCATGAGGGATTTCTCTTTTAACTTAGATTCAACTTTTATTTTTCCTCTCTTGATCTGATAGATTGTCCTGAAGGCATCAAGCCTCCTGGGTTTCTTCCTGATGTGCTTCTAGGTCTAGTCCATGTGATTTCTATTGCTTGCTGCTTTTATTTTCTCTTACTGTGAATTTTCAGATGACTTTAATTAAGCTCCCTTTAGTGTTATGAGCCTCTTAGTATCCGATATAAAGTCTTTCACACATTAAAAAAAAAACTCAAATTGGAAAGAGTTCAGCCATAATAGAGATATGGAATCTGTTTAAGTTGCTATATTATGAAAAGGTCAGCCCTTTAAACTGTTGAGTTGAACAGGAAGAAATTTGGGTTAAGATGTCCCTCTGGGAGTTAATATGTCCAGCCCAACCACAGGCATATTAATCCTAAAGAGGACCACCAGGCTCCTTTCCTCTCTGTGGTGCTGGTCAATCTCAGAAGTCCAGGGCAACTGTGAAAGTAAGTGGTACAGGGCTCTCACAGCCAATATAAAGTCATATGTAATCCAATTAAAGAGTAGATAGTTCATAGTGATGGTTGGAATCAAGAACATAAGAGAATAAGAAAGTCCTTTTAGTATTAATAACCTTGTTTTTTTAAGATACATTTTGATTTGTTGTTTTTGTTGTTGTTTTGTTTCGTTGTTTAATGTAATATGTCAGGTCAAAAAGAGCCCTGATGGTAATGACACATGCAAATCAATGAATTTTACTCTCCTGCTGTCTCGTCTCTGTAGCACTTTTGGTTAATAGAATCTGCTAGAATATGATAACAAAATCCTAACTCCATAGTCCTGTCACACTATCATCCATAATGTTATTCACAATGGCAAGCTGCCCAAGGAGTATATATAGCAGAGATGATATAAAAGCAAATAAATATTTTATTACTAGCCAGCATTCAGCTCCCTGGACTTCATGAAAACCTTGAGGCCCCTATCCGAGCTTTTCCCTTCTAACTGAAGACTTGCCTCCAATGAAAAGCCAACCTGCGTACTGTTTTCTGCCTCTTTCCTCCTGAGCACTGACCAATGTTAGCACATCCTCACAAACTGGAGAATTTTTGGTCCCATTTAAATAAAACAATGCCATAGAGAAAGCCTATAAAGGAGATAAGATCCATGAGAGATAAATAACCCAAAAAATGGCCTTCTTATACAAAAGATACAAATTTTTATCTCTTCGTAAGCCCATACCAAAATATTTACTGTATAAATTACCTGATCTATCAGATAACACTGAAGACTTCCCTCATCTTTCTGTAAGGGTCATAAAGTTAGAAGCTGTCATTACTTAGACGAAAGCCAGGAATATACACACATGCACAGGTGATGAAGAGGAGATACATAAACCATGTATCTCTACAATTTCTGATTTACAGACTACCTTCAAGAACCAGTGCTTATATGACAGTATCATCTCTACAACTGTCTCACTTGAAGAAGAGCAAGTAAGTTTTTCCTAATCACAGAAGTAGGATAGAACAGAACTATCTAGAAAAATATTCACATTGATCAAATAGGAAATTGTTAGTTCATGGAAAAGGGAAGCAAGGAAATATTAGGAGAGGCTTGAGGGCATGCATCATAAAGAGGTTCAAGTATCTTCCTACGTGATTTTCCCAAAGGATCACAAGAGTTCCTAGTTCTAAAAATATGCTACAAGGAAATTCATTTTTCTCAGCCACCACTTCTCACCTTCTGCCTTGGCTAGAGACAGAGAAAGCTCCCTTGTTCACCTTTCTATAACACAGGGGTTCAGGAAGAACACTTAAATTCCAGACACTACTGAAGTTGTCTTTGATTCCTTCATGTACTAGTTGCCAAATTGCAAATTTAACACAGAAATCTCACCACATTATATAAATACCTTGCTCTAGCCCCCAGGGATTTTTTCCAATCCTGAAGGCAATAAAAAATCTGTACTAAATCCAGTAATAATGTTGATTATTATTTGTCTCTTTAAAAAGAATAGCTATAAACAACTCAGTTTCTCCTAATTAGCACTTGAGGAGTTTAGAACCAAAATACTCAAGTTGCTTTTAAAAAGCAATTTAACACATAGGTTGAACTTAGACAGTGAGGAATAATCCAACATGTATATAAAAAGCATCATCCTCACCAAGAAGCTAGAAAAAAGTTGCTACGATTTAGATATGAGGTGTTCCCCTAAGTTCATGTGTGAGATAATGCAAAAATTTTCATAGGTGAAATGATTAGGTTATGAGAACTGTGAAGTGATTGGTGGGTTAATCTACTGATGGGGATTAATAGGGTGGTAACTGTATACAGGTTGGGTGTAGTTACAGGAAATGAATCACTGGGGGTAGGACTTTGAGGTTTCTATTTTGTCCCTGGTGAACAGAGCACCCTCTCTCCATATCTCTCTCTCCTCCCCTCTCTCTTGCTCTCTCTCTCTCCTTCCTGATTGCATGTCCTGAGCTACTTCTCTCTGCCACTCCCTTTTGCCATCACATTCTGCCTAACCTCAGGCCCAGAGTTATGGAGTTGGCTGATGAAGGACTGAGCCTCTGAAATCATGAACCAAAATAAACTCTTCTTCTACATTGTTCTTGTCAGATTTTATGGCATAAAGCTAACTAAAACACAAAAGGTTCAGGAGATCTAGTAATAAATAATTTAAGTAAAGAGCTCAAAAATTACTATAAATATTGTATATGTCCTTTAATATATTAAATACTTATTATTGTCAGCATAGCTTCAAGATAACATATCCATTAGAATAATTACTTTTAAGAATTCCTTTCCAGTTAGCTGATTTACTAAGAAACATCAATGTAGGACTTCCTCACTAAATAGACATACTGCTAGAGAACTATAACCACAACTCAATTTTTATATATAAAACCAAAACTTGCATTTGTAAGTTTTGCATTTAGAGATGCAGTCAGTTGATCATTTGCAGTACTAACACTTTCTTCTTCTGTTTCCCTTACTCTGGTCAATTAAACAGAGTAAATAAACACATTACATGGTAGTAGTCATGCCCCAAGTCTGGGGAAGACAAGGAGCCAGTTTGAAAGAGCATGAATCAAAGAACTGAGAAATTGAATGAGCAGTAGACCTCAGAATGCACATATCTAAAAAATCTTATGCGTGTACACTGCCAAAAGGGAACACTATAAGAAGATCTGTTAAGACTCTTCTAAACCTACCAACCTACGAATGAGGAAATGAGGATATGACCAGCAGTCATACTCAGAACACTATTACTTGACTTTCACATCACAATCAAATAAACAAATCCCACTTCTACTTCTTAGTATACTACACAGTTCCTTCATATAAGTATTTTCTACTCAGAAGTGTTTAGACTAGGCCACAGGCAGTGGCACACATCTGTAATTCCACCTACCTGGGAGGCTGAGGCAGGAGAATCACAAGTTTGAGGCCAACCGGGGCAAATTAGCAAGATTCTGCTGGCAAAATAAAAAATTAAAAAGTGCCAGGATGTAGCTCAGTGGTAAAGCAGCCTTGAGTTCAATTACCAAAAATAAAGGAGGACAGGGGTGTTCGACTCATGCTTTCTTATGGCTTAGGGGTCACATTGATTTGGCATCAATCAAAAAACATTTCAGGAAGCAAAAGAGTATTAGCCACATCCAGGCACTGTGTGATCCTTCAACTCCCCCTCTTGTTTAGCCCCTGAGCCAAGCAGCTTTCCTTGCTTACAGTCTAAAACAATAGATCACAGGGCTGAAGAGGAGGCTCTGAGATTATGGTGCTTGCCTGGCATGCACAAGTACATGAGTTCAAACCCCAGCACCACGTACACAATGAAGTCTCAGGGCAACAAAGGCCACATGAAAACTGAATAAAAATTGCTTCTCTCTCTCTCACTGTCCCTATCTCTTTAAAAATAAATAAATAAATAATACATCATGTATAAAAATTTTCGTTTATAAGGAACAAGAGAAGTCTGGTTGTAATTGTTTGGACTAATGGTCAGACAATGAAAACAAAGAGGCATATTCAAATGATTTTTTTTGAAAACCAAATGAAATAGAACATGCAATGGCAGAAGTGGTGGCTTGCCTTTTGTTTATCCACAATCACAATTGTTTAATCACAATACACCAAGATTATCATAGTGAGCAGACTATATTGTTGACCTAACAGAGGTGCATTTCTCCAAGAATAAAAAAAAATGCAGGCACTTGTTCCTCTGAACTTTGATTTCTTAGTTTCTTCGGGAAATTTTCAAATGAGCTGTACTAATCACAGGATATCTAAAAGGTATCCATACCTGAATATTTTATGGAATAAAAGAGTTATTTTATTTTATTCTTTAAAATATATTTTTATGAGCATAACTATTCTTTTAGCTAAAGAAATTACTCCTTCAATTGTACTAAGGATTGTTTAAATAGATGAATGCAAGAAGTCACTTGCAAGGGAGAAAAAACTGGAAGTAGAGATCAGTGAGGGAGCTACTGCGGTAGTTCAGGCATCCTGGCTTAAGGTCATACCATGATTGAGAGTACTGGACAGAAAATATTTGGAAGTAAAGCAGAAACTTTTCTTAATTTTTTTTAAGAGAGAGAGATAAAAAGAGAGTGAGAGGAAAAAAAAGAATCAACTTTATTTATTTTTTCATCTAGTCTTGTTTTTTCTGACACTTAGTGGAATAGGTGGTGCTGGGGTTTGCACCCAGGCAAGCACAGCAACCACTGAGCCTACCACTCCAACCCCCAGAAACTTTCTAGTGAGCATATTGGCTATGGAGAAAGAAGAAAGGAGACAAGGATAACTCAGACTACGGTTGTTCTATGTACTGAGAATCTCCTAGGATACGAACCAAATTCTAACTCCTTAAGCAGAAGAAAAACAGGAAGAAAAAATGCAAGTTAGAGAAATATATTAGACATCTAAGTGGCATTTTAAGTAGGTGAGCAGATTCTAGAAGAAGTTTGGGCTAGAGCTATCTGGAGGTTACTGAGATACAGAGTGTATTCAAAGTCATGAAACCGCCTCCCAATGATGTTAATTGCAAAAGCCCCAAGGTGGCTCAACATTTAAAGGTCAAATGGAGAAGCCAAAGGACACAGAGAATGAGTGAATACCTAGTAGGAGAAAACCAAGAACAGTTGATGTCTTAGAACTTCAAAAAGAAGGGAGAGGTAGACTATAAAAAATGCTGCTAACAAGTGAGTATCAGAGACTGCTGACTGGATTTGGGGAGTGAACTTCATTGATCAGACTATGAAATTCAGTCTTAGTGGGTTGATGGGTTCATAAGCCTCATTGGAAGGAGTGGATTGGGGAGAAGTCAGGTATTAACAAAATAGAAATGATTACTGTAGAAAACTAAGTTTTGAGGGAAGAGGAAAGTTTTGAGGACAATTACTGGAAGCAAAGGAGGGCTTACGGTAGGTGATATAAGCAAGACTATACCCAGTGAAAAGGAAGAAAGCAACGATGAAGGACAGAAAGAGGATAAACAGAAGAAGCCAGAGTCCCTGGGATTCAGGACACAAATGCAAGGGATATCCTTGATAAAGGCAGATCATTTATCTTTTGTAGGAGAAAGTATAGTCTCAGATGCAGAAAGAATGGTTGGGCTCCTCTAAGAACATAAGACAGTTGCAATTGTACTGAATAAAAGAGCAAAATACACCTGCCTGGATAATAAGCAAATGCATCATCAAGGACTGACTCTTCTCCTTTACTATTTCTCACTTGATTTAGTGGCTTCAATCTTCACTCCCATTTCTCTTTCAAGCTCAAAATCTTTTGAAAAGTCTGATCTTTTTTATGCCAAATTATATCTCAGTTAAAAATAAAACAAACCAAAAAAAAAAACAATTTACTGTCATCATTCCACGGAAGACTTCCCTCTCAATGAAGCAAGAAACCACCCTTGACTTAAGGGTTAAAAAAAATTAGAAGACAAAATAATAGAAACTACCTTAACATTCAACTATGCAAATGAAAGAAGAAATACCCAGTATGAACTCTGGTGTTTCATAAATTAATAAACATATGGGACCATAATAGGAAAGCCAGCTTTTACATAATAGGAAAGCCAGAACAAAGGAGAGAATGTGAAGCGTATATTGTGCAGAAGAAAATAAAGCAGCCAGAAAGCCTGAAGGTGTGTCCAAAAACCAAAGGGTTGATAGTTTCTGCATTAAACAGGGAAGTTACTGCATTTCCAACCACTAACGTTAATGTATTTTTTTCTCCATATAACTGATAACTGACTCTATGTGTTGAGAAAAAATATAAACAGACCTAAACATTAAGAAAAAATTTTTCACATCAGCTTATTCAATCATTCCATCACTAATTCAAATATTTTGGATGAGTTACTGCTGAATGCCAAAATATAGGACTAGGTACTGTGAATATAGAAAACCCTGGGTTTCCTGCTCACAAATGATTCCTAGAGAAAACAAGCACTGTGGTTTGGCAAGAGGAGCCAAGAAATGAAAGTATCTACACATACCTTTGAAGGAAGCAATTATTAATATTCACAGAAAGCTATGAATATATTATTTTCACACATACTTGATATAGTTAGAGCATACTCCATGAAGTTATCTTACTGTCTACTCCACTCTTACGTGACTAGCCATTGTACAAGACCTTTCCAACATCAAGAATATTTTTCATTTTTGATAAAATTTAAAAACAAAAAATGATCTGGGTATGGTGACACATGCCTGGAATCCCAGCAACTCAGGAGGCTGAGACAGGAGGATTGCAAGTTCAAGGCCAGCCTCAGCAACTTAACAAGGCTGTAAGCAACTTAGGGAAATCTGTCCCAAAGCAGGGGAGGGGGGTGTATGTGGGCCTCAGTGGTTAAGCACCTCTGGATTCAATCTTAGTACTACTACTACTACTACTACTAATAATAATAATAATAATAATAATAATAATAATAAAATAAAAACTTTCCAGAGATTACTATTACCTCCATTGTTTACACACTTAACTAGGCTATTACTGTTTATTTTATTTCAGTTTTTAAGAATTAAAACCTACCATTAAAGATTGTTTCTTAATGATAATTTGTTATGCAAAAGCCAAAGGGCCAAGATTACATTGTGTTATGGGACAATTTAGATTACAAACTAGATGAGAAATACTTCTTACTCCACAATAAGTGGACTTAATCAAAATTATAATTTGGTTTTTTTGTTATCAACTAGTCTTCTGTAATAAAAATATGTAGGCATACCTACAAATTTTTCAGACTGATGCTTTTTAGGTAATGAAAATGACCAAACCCGCATAATAATCCTTTAGATGAAAAATCACTGCTTACAGTTTATTATTTTTGAGATTTTAAAAAATGTCAGAAAATAACTCAGAAGGAAAAAAAATGTCCTGTACATTTCTGCTAAATCACTATAAACTCTGATTATAATCAATGTGCCCAGCTCTCCTTTTAAATAGATGCATTACACTTCTCTTCAATAAATCTTAGTGAACTGCAACTAGATTTAACTAGATGAAGTTATTCTGTCAGACCTTAATAAATGGGATTATAACAGAAAATCCATGCATTTTCTAATTTATGACCTGATGCTTAGTATTTAAAAGAAAGGAAAGAAATTAGGTTGGACTGTTTCAAAAGGCTAATACTTTGTGTGGCAGTCACATCATAACTAAAAGGAGATTTTCCTTGTTTAGAGGTTATTTAGCTCAAGACAAAGAAAATGAAAAGCAGCTATGAGACACTTAGCCAGGATTTAGGCCATGTGGAGGTGTGCTGACTATTTAAAATAAGCCCTTTTTCCTTTCCTGCCAGTGACATTGTCAGAGGAGACACATTAATTGCAAGCTGTGAAGAGTTTCTTCCTGAGGATTTGGGGAATCCTTTGTTGCTCAGCAATTAATCATTCTGAAAAGCAGTTTGAGGTGCTAGTCTCACATGTTGCTCCGTATGTATGAACTTGAAGAATAAAAAATAATTGAAAACTCGTAAAAGTCTTTTAATAGTCAAGCCACCTCTCATGTCTCTCCTCCTCTCCAGGTCAGGTAGGAGATTTAAAATGATGGTCACAGCTGCCTGGTTTAGGAGCCTACACAAATTTAGAGGTACAACAAAGTCCATCTTGACTCAAGTCCATTGTGCCCATTTGGAAATAACCATTACTCCATATGTCAAAATGCAGTCAGCTTCCTCCCTAAGACATGCCAAAACTTACCAAGAAGATGTACTAGAGCTTGAAAGAACCCCTGTGAAGCATTAGATAATGTGGTCAGAAGGGATGCTCTTTAAAATGCCAAAATGGCAGTTTCTGCCTGGGTTACAACAATGAAAACATGCCTGGGAGGAGTCAGTGATTCAGCGAAGGAAGAAGCCAGCTGGGGTTATAACTTTAACCTTTCTTCATTCAGTTTTCTAAACGTGAAATTCTGAATGGAACTTCAGGGAAATGCAAGACAAAGGCAAATGCCCCAGTATCATCAGGATCTATGTGAGGAGTCATTCCTTGCCAATGACTTATGCCCAAAAGATAATGATGCACTTTATGAAAAAATTGGTTTCTCCCCACAGAAAGATTTAGATTCTTGTTGAAGTCTCTTAAAGGGAGCTTAATAACTATTTTAGCTATTACATTTAGATTCACTTTTCTGTACCACCATTCACAATGACTTCTCCATAATTTAAAAAAAATAATAAGCCTTTGTTCAAAATGTAGAGTACTTCCAGCTTCATATAGGGCTTGCTGAGGCCACGTTTCTAAGAGGTGTATTTTTAGCAGGTAGCCTGAGCATGAGTCCTGAGTGTTCTTCTATCTGGATAAAACCATCAGATAAGGCTGCTTTTATCACTAACATGGTATCAGAGGAGTTTATTAGGAAATAGAAGGAATAAAAAGATCAATACAAAACAATGAATCAATTAGTCTGCAAAGTGACAACAATATATAGCATGGAATATCTTAAATTCAAGTGTGCATGTGCACAAACAATATGGGGGACTCTGGTTCCTCAGATGATGAGTTCTTTGAGGTTATAGACTCTCGGTTCATCACTGGCTCCTCACATGCAGCACAATGTTCAGTAGCTACATGCTTAATATAATGGAACCTGTCACTAAATATCTGCAAACTGGTTAGGTATGGTCTAACGCTAGATTTTCTTCTAGGCTAACCTAAGGTCCTCTATTTTGAGTGGCCTCTCCTATTCTTTTTCAATGGCAATCTGTGTTTATGAGACTTTCTGTAGTTGCCTGATTTCAGCAGTACACACAATAAAATCCCCAGGAACTGATTTCTAAGGAACATCAGCCTTTATTCAATAAGATTTGTTGAACTGTAAATGGGCGTGGACCCAGGCATGAACTTCCCATTGGGGTGTGTGGTCCCACACATTCTCACCTTTTCCTTTACTAGAGATTTGCTCCCTTATTTTGAATAGAAGATTCTGTCTTGCTTGTTTTGTTTCTGTAAAGAGACTTCTGGGTTGAAGTTTAAGCAAAAAAATCAATCCTAGTACTGGGCAGAAACAAAGATATTGTAAAACTTCTTGAGGAATACTGTGAAAGCTATTCCCTAGATGGCATTATTAAATACAAGAAACACATCAACTGATTTATAAGGAAGCCTTCTTTTCTTGCTAATTGCTTGCTGCCTTAATTTAACCACTAGCAGAGAATTTCTCTTTCTAGTGTTTCAAAACTAGAGTTATAGCCATCTAATAAACTGCAAAATAATTGCCTAGCATTCTCTGGAAAGACTGCCTCCTCCCACCAATTACAAACAAAAGCTGTAAAAATTTAAAATGTACCTCTGACAATCATCCAAATACCCACTTTAAAAATCTGAGAAGGAAAAAAAATTTTTTTGAGAAAAAAAAGGATTGGATTGGTTCACCCATACGGAAGTTCTTTGCAATGTGTCATAGCTCAGCCATACTGGCTTTCTATCTTCATCAGGCTATCATGCCTCAAACGGTTATTTCCTCGGAAACAAACACAAAATTTCACCAATTTGCTGCAGGCACGCTGAACACTTACAAACGTTACCTACCATTTCCTTTCTTCTCACTTCGGGTCTTCTTGTCATGCTCCTCTGAGATTTAATCACATTCACAACAAAAACTTTATGCTCCTCTCCCACCTCCTTGGAGCTATAATTTTAGTTTCTTTGTTATCCGCAAAGTTTATCATTGCTAGACCATCAACTTTAGTCACAATGATTTCTTTTGCTCTTTAGGAAGTTATACTTTTCCTTTGTGATCGTGTCTTGGTGGAAAGTTTAAATAATTCTACCATGTTCCTGAAACCGATCTTATTTCTTTTTCTCTCAGACCATTGATTTCTTGTGGAATCATATTTTTCATCCATGTATTTGTATAAGCATCTCAAAGGCTTAGAACCTGGAGCAGGTGACCTCCAGAGTACAGGAAAGTGCCACAGTGGTTTGGATTTTAAAGAGACATTTTTTTTTCCTCTGGTTTCAAACCAGTTTGGACAATTGCTCATGTAAGTCTATAGAGCCAGGAATGATGTCCGCATTGAAACAGGTTCAAAATTCGAGGACTTATAACTTAGCAGGAGTTGGGGGGATTAAAATGTTTTATGCCAATTAAAATGAGAGCAATTGGGATTTTTCCTAGGGAAACTAGCACGGTTAGAAACCTAGGGATTCACTATTTTTCTTAAGAGGATAAGATCATGTTTCCCAGTAGTCTGATAGAGCATTAACCAGCAAAACTGAGGGTCAGTGGAACAGGGTCTGAGACTGATGGAGTAATTTCACCCACTGTTCTGAAGATCCTGGGTAAATCCCCATAAACGTAACACAGAGCATGGCTGGGAGGTTTCTGTCTTGTAAATTCAAGGAAAGAAATCCATGGACATAGGGTCAGACTGAGCAGAGTAATAGAGAGAAAGCAGATCTCCCAAAGAGGAAGGGGTCCCAAGACAGGGATGCCTTGAGGAATTTTTCATTGAGGAGAAGAATGTGAAAAATTGAGCAGTTTTGGCAGAGAGAAGATCTGGAGTGGAGATACCGGGCCTGGAGTGGAAGCCTGGACATAGGGAATCTTGGACCATTTGGCATTATGGTACAGAGTTTAAGATCTTTGAATTTGTAAGTCAAATTCACCAGCCACTTTCGGGCCAGTGACTGTTATTGGCCAGCGTGTAAGGGTGCAGGCATTATTACAGAAGAACTGGTATATTTAGGAAGGCACCCCAAGGGGATGTCAAGGAAGCTTTGGTAAGGTCTGGCCCACGTTGGACAAAATGGATTGAGGAGGCCCCCAGGGACTCAGGGAGAGAAAGACCAAAATCAAAACGTATCCTCACAAGAGTTTGGTTACTCTGGGGTCATTCCTGGAACAACCAATGGAACAAATGGCAATCTTGGGTGTCCCCCAAAAATGAGAGTTATTAACCACCCAGTGGTGGTTGGGGGTTTCTCTCACCTCGCGCTAGGATTGTTGGAGTGGACCAGTATCCTCATGGTATCCCTGGAGATAGAAACCATGGCAGGGATTCCAGTGAATCCGGATGGGTCAGAGGGGGTCACTCAACCAATAAGCAATGGCCAGTGGTGGGTGTGATGTCCAGCAATGTGGATAGGCCTTACTGGAGCTGCCAGAGGGAGAGGTGTTGGAAAGAGAGAGAGACTGGGTTGAGACCACCCTTGGTGGAAACCTCGGAACACCTGCCCCGGGTTTCAGTACCAAAATGTAAGGAAAGAAGCAAATGGAGAAAATAAAGGAAAAAGAGTGATTTACAGTAACACAGGCTTATTGGGGAGAAACCCACAGAGGGGGGCCCAGTGAAGGCTTGGACCCCCCTTCCACTTACAGCCTGGGGTAGATATAAGGGAGAAATGTGAAGAGGGAAGTTGTCAGGGAAGAGTGCTTTCTTATGACAATGGAGTGCTTAGGGCTTCTTTGCATGATGGAGTATTATCTGGTGTTTAGGGGCAGGTGAGCCACAGTAACCATGAGTTGATTCATTCTAAGATGAAGGACATGTTTCAAAATGGCATTGCCTAGGTCAAGTTCTACCTAACAGTATTATAATCCATATGGTATTGTTGATGATTAGGTTGGGTTAGGGGCCTATTTATAGCATATTTTCTGCAAACATGACATTTTTGGGCGTCTAGAAGGTTTCTGGGATGTGGAATAGAAAAATTTAAGCACAGTAATATCCTCTTTCACAGGGCTCAACATAATTATGCCTGTGACTTATCAAGCACTCTAAATGAGCCCTTTACAAAATTCAGTCTATTTATAACTATGATCTTACAAGAGTACTTTTATTTACATATGATAGGAAGGAACACAGAGGACCGAGAAATTTAAGTAAATTGTCCAATGCATCAACTAGTCAAATCCTGGACTCTTCTACCAAAAAGCACATTATTACCACCACATCAACCTGCCATTCTAATGATGCACAGATATTCCCTGGTCATTTTACCACTACTATATAATGTGAGTCATATCCTCAACTCTGAAATCATAGTGGAATCTGCCTGTGAGGCCAGCAGTTTTAAACTTGAGTACATAAGAATGACCTGAAATGTAGGCTTAAAATGCAGATTCTTGAGCCCTTCCTCCTAGACACTCTGATTTAACATTTCATAGTAGGGATGATACAGCTGCATTTAATGAGTGCATCTCTATCATCTGATTACAATACAAGTGGTCTGAAGATCACACTTTTAAAGAAAACTGGCCTAGTTTCCATTCATAGCTCACTAGAACACAGATAAGCTTGCTTCATGTTAAAATGTCTTCCCAAAATGGTCTGGTGGGGATCTGTGCCAGGAAATGTGCCTAGTTCTACTAAGCTCTGCACAGCATCCTCTCACTGGACTCAGACAACAATGAAGGAGCTCTAGCCCTAAACAAAGGAAAGCAGATTCACCAGGCCACAACCACTGACACAAGGAGGTTGAAAGGGGGAGGAAGCACTGTGGGAAGCCTAGGGACCATCTCCAGGATCACTGAATATCTAGTGATACAGAGACCCACTGGGAAATTACCACAGCTTACCCAGCATGAAGGGGCTGATCCCAGCCTTAACAGATACACAGCTTGAGCTGTGATGACAACTGGCAAATGACAGGGCATTGTATGGAGACTTGTGGGACCTTGCATTACACTTAGTAAACACAGGAAATCAATGCCCACCATTCACAACCTGGGACAGTGGAAATTAGAGGCCAGGCAAACCACTGGAGACCTTTCACTACAATACCTCAGAGAGTGGTGTTAGCCAGAGGAATACTTCTGCACCACAGAACACCTGTGGAAAATCTACAACCAGAGCTCCTGCATTCATAGACAGCCACCAGGATCTTCACTACTGCAAAAAGGATTCAGCAGAAAGGAGCAGGTACACTGAGACCCACAGCAAACACAGGCGCACTTCACAGCCTTCATCTTGAACTGCTACACACAACAGAAACAACCAACCCACAACATTACACCTTCCAAGAAGTCAACTGCAGGCCCCTTTACTGACAAACCAGAATTTGCTATTAGGAAGTTCATAGCAACTAAAAATTGGCTCCTGTGCCCCTGCAACTTGGGAGAGATTCACAGCCAAAGACTGATGAACATCTCCTAAATGTCCAAATCCCAATGAAATCCAAACCAAGAGTCAACAAGAATTGTCTTCACTTGATATAGTATACTATTCACAACTCTAATGTCAACTTTGATCATGTAAATAACTCCTTAACTTGAATAATTGCTAACCCAATAGTTACCAGTGTCCCTTCAACCCATTTGAATGTATTTCGTGTACTAATTTGAAGCATTAATTGGAATCAATCTTCCTATCTTTGTTTCCGTAGCCCTAGTTCATACCTGCTTCTCTTACTATCTTGCTCTCACTACCTTGCACTATCTGCTAAATCACAAATAACACCCATCCATCTCTCCTTTTACCTAGGTGTAAATTACCCCCTACCTCTTTCCATCTCTTATTTTCCCAATCTTTCTTCTGCCTTCCTTTTAGCCGTCACTTAAGGGCCTACTATAGTAAATTTACTAAATTTAACAGCTAATGTTTTGACCTGTTCCAGAACTTTATTATAAGTATATAACTGAATTTGAGGAACAGTATAGATCAATGACAACAAGTTATTGTTCTTATAAGATTGACTAGAATGAGGCCTAGTTCAGAAGTGATCACAGAAATAGGGCTTAATGGCTTTGCTTAAAGTGGTACTGATATTGGGGTCGGCAGAGATCACACATTGAATTAAAATATCATTATGTGAATATTCACCCAACCCAGGGCTCTTAAGAAAAAGAAGCTCACAAAGTAGTCCTTCACTTAAAAGAAGAATTTAGAACCATACTGATAGATGGTCGGCATATAAACAATATGAAAAATCAAGGCAAACCATCCCAAACAATCCAAAATGCTTCATAGATACTGCAGTGGAGTAAATGTCAGAGAAGGAATTCAAAAATTTCATAGTGAAACTGTCCTATGAGCTAAAAGACAATGTAAGGAATGAAATCAGAGAGAAAATATAGGAAGTGAAAGAACACTACAATAAAGAGATAGAGATTCTGAAAAAGTGAAAAAGAATCAAACGGAAATCCTTGAAATGATGAAATCAATAAACCAAATTTAAAATTCAACAGAAAGCATCACCAATAGATTAGACTACTTTGAAATAGATTTTTCAGGCCTCAAAAGCAAAGTATGTAATGTTGAAAATAAAGTTGACCATAGAGAAAAGATGGTGGGAGATCATGAACAGAATATTCAAGAAAGCTGGGATAACATTCAAAGGCCAAATTTAAGATTCATTGGACTAGATGAAGACTCTAAAATATAAACTAGAATTTTGGAAGGGATTGTTTCATTTTGTTTTTCATGGATAATATACATTACTCAGTAATGAAACCTTAATGACATCACAGTATGGTTCAAAATCAAGATATCTCTGTAATAAATTATGTAATCTATTATGTAAATCTACAGTGTTCAATATCCTTTTTCCTACCAATTCTTATATCCATTTTTCCAACTCTCTTGCTTGAGTTCATTCATGCTAACAGGATCCTATTATTGGTGTCATTTAGTTAGTGGGGCAATCGATGATAACAAACTCCCCTGAATGTCATGAGGCTCTGTGAGGGGTTAGAAGAATGGAAAACCTAATAGATCCTTACCCAGAAATACCAATTTAAATCTCATAGGAGTAATAGAAAAACACATACATTTATGTTACATAAAAAAATAACAGAAATACACACCCATATGATAGGTATAAACTGATGCCTACTTCTGCTTAAACACCATTTGCAAGCTTAAGAACAGGATTTTTTTTCTTAGTCTAATAATCATTTCAATAAATAGTGTTATTGTAACCTGAGGGTTTGGGGTTATGGGGAGAGTGGTAGAGAGGGAGGGCAGGCTCTGAAATATAACCAGGCATAGGAAGAGAGGAGGACGAGAACCACTAATCTGGCAGAAAGCTTCAAAGTCTGTGGCCTAATTTCTCCCCATAATCTCTATAATCCTCAGTAAATTTACCACCCTCACAGTATCAAGTGATTGGATAGCTTATGAATAAAGGACTGGGACAGAGCTTCACTTCTGGGCTAGAACATGAGGAAATGAGGTTAAGAATTTGCAGAAATCAGAGAGGAGGTTTCTGGACCTTCCAGGACATGCTATTGATTGCTTAATACAAATTTTGTTACATTATTAAGAGAAAGAGAGCTCCAAAATGATTATGGATAACACATTTGAGAAAGATAAAACTGTTCTTATATTCAAAAAGGTAAGTGCTCACCTATTTTGAAAACAGTTATCTTGAGTAGTCCCACCTGTAAGAATTCTGAGGCATGGTGATAAAGGATACACACACAGTTCACAAATGCCACTGATGGATCAACCAGTGTAGATCAACAGGCACAAAACAAGGATCATACGTCATCCATGTTGTCATGCCCCTCCCATTATTGCCATTTATTTACTTCAGTATGGCTTTAGTCCATGTATGATACCATGACTTATCAAAAAAAAAAAAAAAAGAAAGAAAGAAAAAACCTGCTCAAACTGTCTCTGAGCTGGGGATGGCCCATATTATCCCTTGAATGTACACTCCTTCCTTTACCCCAAAAGCGTCTTACTCTCAAAATGGTCTGCATTCTTTCTTGAATGCGTATCTGCTTTCCTAAATAAATCTATCTCTGAAAAATAAAATAAATGGCTGGAGTGGTGGTTCAGTGGGTAAAGCCCTGGCCTGGCATGCACAAGGACACAGGTTTGAACCCCAGCACCACATAAACAACTACATGTCAGAGAAACGAATGCCAGATGAACAAATAAATAGAACTGATTCTCTCTTTTTTTCTTCTTCTTTCTCACTTTCACACTGTCTCCCTCTTTAAAAAAAATAAAAAAGGGGTTGAAGTGGTGGCTCAGAGATTATGGTGCTTGCCTGGCATGCACAAGGACGCAGGTTCGAACCCCTGCACCACGTACACAATGAAGTGTTGTACCGACAAAAGCCACATGAAAAACTAAATCAAATTGATTCTCTCTTTCTTCCTCTCTCACTATCCCTCTCTCTTAAAACAATAAAACAAAAACTTGTTCATTTTACAAAATAATGTCTTCTTTTCACTTCCCATTTATTTTCAAACGCAATCTTTATTTCTTAAATTTTTGAATAGACTTAGGGAATACTGATATGATGGTTGCCAGGCAAATCAGCAAACCACTTACATAAAAATTCATGTGCATTTTCTGACATCCTGACAAGCATAATTGACTTGTGGATTGGCACATGCTAGTAACAGAAGCATTGGAAGGAGCAATGATGTGACAGGAACTTGACCGAGACAGGTGTGGGAATGCTTCAGGTGGGGAAGAAAGTTAATATGGATGAGAAAAAAGACCATTTCAGTCAATAGTTATGTGAGGTATGCAAAACAAGATGGAGATAAAAAGAGTATTTTGGTACCATAAGCAAGATGTGAGAGTATACAAGACAAGAAGAGAAATATAAACCAAGTCTAGAGGCATATAATCCAGAGTTTTAATTTATTTCAAACTACGATCATTGGCCATTATAAACAAAACAACAATAATTTGCATAGAGGCTCATGTTTAAAAGGCTCTCTTTTCATCCCCTTAAGTGATACAGGACTCTCTGATGCTTCACCTGTGTTAGGGTGATGAATTTCCCTCCTTATTAAGAACATTCCTATTTTAGAAAGTTCATACTTATTGGAATATTCTCACTCTTGGTCATAGCCATTTATCATTTACAGTTGTGATACGTGGCACCACACAAAAGATCAACCTACATAATACCTTTTGGCCCTTAAACTATTTATTAAAAAATAAAAAATGGGGGCAGGAGCAGTGGCCAAGCAGTTATGGCACTGGCCTGGCATGCACAAGGACGCAGGCTAGAATCTCAGCACCACATACACAACGAAGTGCCGAAGCAACAAAAGCCATATGAAAAACTAAATAAAATTCTTTCTCTCTCTTTCTCTCATTGTCCCTCTCTCTTTAAAATAAATTAGTTAATTTTAAAATAATAAACAATGAAGTCTTACAAGCACTTGTTCTAGGACATTAAATACTCTTACCCTTTCACCATCTTGGCTATGCTAAAATCTGAAAATATTTGCCCTTTAAGCTTCTTTTCCTCACTTTCCATTTATTCCTCAATGTGGTGAAATATAATACAGATCTTTTTTCTCACCATAGTTAACCTGGAATTGTTCTAAAAATAACATATTGGGACATATTAATTCTCTAACCCACAGGCAAAATTAAATCCTCTCATTATCTATCCTTTCTATGTATTCTTTTCCTTGAATCTGTCTCCTTCACTGGCTTCTTTTTGTTCTCCTCCTTTCTAGATTCTTTCTACAGTTTGTCGTTTTCTTCCTCTAGTCCCTTAAATACTGTATTTCTTGAGTTTCCATGTTTTAAACTCTTCCTTTTTTGCACTCTTCTTCCTCTGCAACCTCATTGGTTCTTATGATTTTAAATGCCATTCTCAAGTGAATAAACTGTAATTCTTTATTACTTACACAGCGTTTTCCTAAGCTCTGTAAATCTGTTTATTTACCTCCACCGCACTGTTCCAGAAGCTCTTCCAAATCAGGATATCTAAAACTGAACTTTTTCTCTCTCCAAACCTGTTTCTCACCCAGAATTCATAACTGTCATTGGTGGGACCACCCTCAACAGGACCAGAAGTCTCGAGTCACCATTCATTCTTTGCTCTCCCTCTCCCACCTCCACCTTCCAGGAATCATGATCTAGTTGATGCCATTGCTCTTCACACCTTGAATCTGCTTTCTCCTCTGTGTTCATACTACCACATCCTACTTCAACACCTCTTGTCCAGGTATGGGGTCACACGCCTGTAATCCCAGCATCTCGGGATGCTGAGGCAGGAGGATTCCAAGTTCAAAGCCAGCCTCAGAAATTTAGGAAAGCCCTAAGTAACTTAGTGAGACCCTGTCTCAAAATAAAAAATGAAAGGGAATGGGTATATGGCTCAATGGCTAAGCACCCCTTGGGTTCTTAGAAGAAGAAAGAGGAAGGAAGGAAGGAAGGGGGGAGAGGGGGGAGGAGGAGGAGGAGGAGGAAGAAGAAGAAGAAGTAGTAGTAGTAGTAGTAGTTCTTTATCTCTTGTCTAAACTCTTAAGTGATCTCCTTCTAAGTCTTACAGAAAGTCTTCCATATCACAATCAGGATGAGGGATGATTGTGCTAAAAGACCAATTAGACTATGCCATTCCAACTGCTTAACATTCTGCACTTATTTTTTTATTTAGCAGACTGCCTTTTTTTTTTTTTTAGAAGATCTCATTTCACAATCTGGCTCCTGCTATGTTTCCTTTTTCTCCTATCTATTTTGTATTTTGCACATTGAAAATTTTAGAGAGAAAACAGAGGCATGTATCTGAGGGTCCCACACCTTTGTAATGTAAAACATTCATCTCCATCCCACACTATATCTTATTACTGTAGAGGTCTCACCTCTTCTCTTGTCTAAGGTCTACTCTGTCTTACAACAGAGCCCATGGCTCCTGTACTAATCTCTCCTAAGGGTTTAACCTCTCCTTCATAACTACATCACTCAGATTTGGTGACAATTCCATTAGACTTTCCTTGACTACACATTTCCCTCCAGCTCTTACACTTCTTTTTTCCTTTCCTTTCTTTACCTGTCAAACGTCTTCAAAATAGAGCTGTTATTTATATTTCCTTTCTAAATTATTATTTTAAGATTACAAATTTGTGGGGTATAGTATGATAGGTCAACATATGCATACCGTGTATAATGAGCAAATCAGGATAGGTGACATTTCCATCTCCTCAAATGCTTTTTAAATTCTTAATTGCATAATAATTGCACCTATTTATGCAGTACAGTGTGATAATTCAATACATGTATTCAATGTGTGTGGATCAAGTCATGGTAATTAACGCTTCCATCTCCTTATCTTTACATCCCCACTTTCTCATCTCCTGCTCCTCCATCTATCTACTCCCTTAAACTTGCATCCCCACTGTTCCACAAGAATACCACTTCCTAAGGTCACTAATGGACTAATGTACCCAAACCTATGCTCTGTCTTACAGAACTTTTTATCAGTATTAGTACCTGATGGCTGATGTTCCCTCCTTTTGAAACACTCTTCTTCTTTATTCTCCACAACAAAAAAAAACCTGTGATTTTCCTTCTATCATTCTGATTATTCTTTCTTCATCTCCTTTGTTAACTTATTTTCTGCTATCTGACCATTAAATGTGAGAAATTCTTAAAGAGTGTGTGTGTGTGTGCGTGCGTGTGTGTGTGTGTGTGTGTGTTGGCAAGCCTGTAAAAATAAAATATCTGAAATAAATCAAATTACAAAGAGGAAAGGCTTATTTTGGCTCATGCTTTCAAAGGTCTCAGTTCATAGTCATATATCCCCAACATTGTTTGGCCTATGGTGAGGCAGCGCTTCATGGAAAGGCTATGTAACAAAGACAACTGCTCCCCTCCTGGCAACCAGGAATCAAAGAGGGGAAGAGGAGCCACGGAGCCAATGTCCCCTTTAAAAGCACACCACAGAGGATTTCCAACCAGGTCCCACCTCTTAAAGGTTCCACCACTCCAAATAATAGCCCAGTTTAGGGACCAAACCTTTAACAAGTGTCCTTTAGAGGACACTTCTCCAAACCATTGTAGCATGGAATGAAGCCCCATTTTCTTCTCACATCAAAATCCTTTCTTAAATAATCACACTTGAAATTATACCATCAAAAAAACAACTATATGGATAAGAAAATGGTTAAACAAAAAATGTTACATATCTACATAGTGGAGAATTACTTAGATATAAAAAGGAACAAAGTAGTAATACATACTACAACATGATGAGCCTTGAAAACATCACATGAAGTAATACACAAATCATCATACTAAGTGATACAAAAGCCATTTGTGTGAAATATTAAGATCAGAGAAATCTATAGGAAACAGTAGATTAACACTTGCATAGGGCTTGAGGGTTTGAAACAGTACCAGGATAATAGGTAAAGCACACAGATTTGGGGGGTCCGGTAATAAAAATGTTCAGCATTTAACTGTGTTGATGGTTACATATGCCTGTAACTACACTGAAAAGCACTGAATCACATACTTTGTGTGAACTATATGCTTGTGAACTATGTCTCAATAAGCAATCTCTTTACATTAGAGACAACAAAAAAGCAGCTACATGGAAGCGATCTCAGAGTTTATCTCCAATTTCAATTTTCTTTCTGACCTCGACTCACGCAACCAGTCACTTCTTATGTATCTCAAATGTTCCCCCGGATCATTATATACACATACCACACACACATTTCCTGGCCTCCTCCCCAGAGCCTCCCTCCCTCCCCAAGTATGAACAGCTTACAGTCCTGATCTCAGTTAATGCTGCCACCCTCTTTCAACCTTTATTCAAGTCCCAACTCCAGGAGACATCTCTAAAATCTCCCTTCCTTCCTTCCTTTCATTACCAAAGCCATGTTAACTATCTGTTCTCTTTCTTCCAACTCAGCTATCAACACTAGGATCTAATTATGTTTTACAGTTGGACTTTTGTAATACTTATCTGTCCACATCCTTTTGCCCTCCCTCGTCCACTTCAATATTCTTCAATTCTATTCAGACCTGTTGCTTTAAAATGCAAATGTGGGCCAGGCATGGTAGCACATGCCTATAATCCCAGTGATTCCAAGGGCTGAGGAATAAAGATCACAAGTTCAAGACCAGTCTCAGCAATTTAGTGAGACCATGTCCCAAAATAAAAAGTTAAAAAGGACTCGGGATATGGCTCAGAGGAAAAGCACTGCTAGGTTCAATTCCCAGTTTAAAAAAAAAAATATGTGCACACACACACACACACACACACACACTCACACTCACATACATACATACATACATCTGTCTTCTTTGCCTCTGACTCACCTTAAAAACCTTCAAAGAATTTAGGGTCCAGCAGCCTTAATATGGCCAACAAGGACCTGCCAGGACAGGTCCCTTGAGCAATTTCAGCACTTGCCTTTTCCTTTGCCTACTTAACTGGTACTCTTCCTTCAAGCTTAATTTTTCAAAGAATGCTACCCTGACCTCCCTGATGAAGTAATTTTAATGATCTTGCCATGTAGTATCATTCTCTCCATCTTCGTTCCTATTCCCCCTATAATTATACATATATTCATCCTTTTGATGAAGACTTTATGACTGGACAATTATTAGTTACAGATTTTTTTTCCTGTTGCTTTTGGTTGTTGTTTTGCAATTCTTCTATTATTGCAAGTGCCTAACAGAGTATCAGACCACAGTAGTAGATTCTTAGTAAATATTTCTTAATTGGTAATTATTTAGAGGAGAAAAATCTCATTTTACATAGGAAAATTTCTTTGCTCCCTTCTGAAGTTCCCAGAGGCAAAATTTGCATGGTAAGTGTAGGGATGGTTGAAAATTGCTTTCAAGGTTTGGATAACTGGGGCTTTTGGCTGGCTAAATAAGATATGCAGAGAAGACTTGGTTGCACATACAAAGGTGATTTGGAAAGCACAGATATGAGTAAGGGCACTGCAGAGGTGTGGGGTGAGAAGTTGGGAAGAGATGAATCAGCTAAAAGTGAGAGAGAAACCAGTAGGGAGAAATTTAATGTATTCTTTTAATGAGGCATTATCCTGTGGTGCCCAATGTAAATACTTTTCCCCATCCCCCATGAAATTTTCAGTAACATTTAATTAACATGCTACTGACCAGTGGGATTTTATCTGGTTTGGGCAGAGGCATGCCTGAAGAAGATGAAATAAATTGCTGAGCTGTCTTTGAAATGGATGCAGGATGAGAATAAACCACCTCTGGGTAACTCAAACACATTCAACAGAGTGAATAAGCCCTCTCATTCAGTCTTTTGGAGGTACAAAACTTAGCTCTACATACTTATTCCTTCATGTGTTTGAGTTACTGGGAACTCTTATTTCTCTTCCTGTATCCTGTATCAACTTCAAAGAAGGATTCAGTGGGGCTGGAGTGATGACCCAGCAGTGGAGCACTTGCCTGGCATGTGCAAAGACCCAGGTTTGATCCCCAGCACCACATACACTACTAAGTGGAGGAAAAACAAAAACCAGATGAAAAAATGAAATTAACTCTCTTTTTCTCTCTTTAAAAAAAGAGAAAGAAGAAGAAGGACTCAGAAATTTATTCCATCCTCTTCCACAACGCTCCTATCTCTTTGGTTTTCCAACTGCCTCACATTATCACAGATTGATATGGTAGTATATCATAAGTTACAAGCATTTCAAATAAATTGGCTTGACCATATAAGCAAGGGTCTGTGTTGCTTTTAATTACCAGAGGCCATATCTAAAAGTGTTTTCTAGACACCATTTAGCATGTATTTTTGTTTTTATTATTGTCTCTATAGCAGTGAATAATTAAAGACCGTGAGCTTGGAAATTCCCTGAGTGTGTGAAATGTTAAGCAGTGGAGTTTCCAAATGTAGAATGAAGATGTAACTGATTGCTAATGATTCTTAAGAATCTGAATGAGGGCTGGAGCAGTGGCTCAGCGGTTTTGGCACTTGCCTGGCAAGCACGAGGACCCTGGTTCAAACCCCAGCACCACGTACACAACTGAGTGACACAACTGAGTGTTGGAGCAACTAAGGCCATGTGAAAAACTAAATAAAGTTGTTTCTGTCTTTATCTCTCTCACTGTCCCTCTCCCTTTAAAAACAAAAAAGAATCTGAATGAACTATGTCAGGGAGTAAGAACATATTGATGGGATAAATGGACAGGAAAATGATATCTGCTTACTTCGTACCAAAACTACTACATGATTTAGATTCATGAATACATTAATTCCGAAGGCTATGCTTGGGAGGTAGGATGATAAAACTGTTGTGTAGCACTTACAATGTCATTTGTGACTTTTATAAACAGAAATTCCTTTGTACGCATTTTGCCTCGCAGTACTACTATGAGTCAATCTCCTTATCTTGACAGTGTTTAAATCCACTGACAGAGAGAGGTGAAATAAACTGCTAGCATCACTAGCAAGTGAGTGAGATAACTAGAATAAGTGCTTTTTTTATCTGGGTTATAGGATAGTTTTGATTTTTTTTTTCTGCACTGCATCACATTGGTTTCACAGGTCATACACATGCTGGCTCACCAAGTAAAAACCCTGAAATTATAAGGATAATCCTGATTCACTTGTTGGGAAAGATACACATACAGCAAAGTATTTTTCAATGTTTACCACATCTTATATTCACATTCCTACAAATTAAGGCAAGTAAGGCTTCCAGTTTTACCAATGATGGAAATAAAATCAGAGAAGGGAGATACTCAGGACCATGCAACTTGGAGAACTGGAGGCTAAAATTTCTCTATCCAGTTTTTTCCTAAATTATAGTTTTATATACACTCTTTTTTCTTAGAGAAAATCAATTTTATCTATTTTTTCATCTAGTTTTTAGTTTTTCCCAACACTTAATTGTGCATGTTGTTTTGGGGTTTGAACCTGGGTCCTCATGCATGCCGGGCAAGCACTCTACTGCTGAGCCACCAATCCAGCCCCTTTATATACTCTTTATACTAAAGATTGTGTGTTTCTAAAGGCAATGAAAATGTCACTGCATGGCTTTCCAAAAGATAGAGTGATCATTTTTGTGTTGTGCATATTGAAAAATGAATTAAAGACAGTTTCTTGGTCTTGATAACAAAAAGAGGCCTTTTTCTTATAGAAGCATAGTATCAATTTTTCATAATACATAACTATCAAGTGGAAACAGGAAAAATTATTTACAAAGTATATAAATTTTTATAATATGCAACTGTATAATGGAAACAGAAGAAAACAACATTTAGAAAGTTTTTAATACAGCACACCAAAGAAAATAATTAAAAAAACCAATTTTTTCATATCATTATCTCTAAATACACATTCAGTAAGCTACCTTAATGTGTTTTGGATTTCTTAAGTAAAAAATATATGTATAAAAGACAAGGAGAAAGGAAATGACCCAGTTCATAAAAACATTTTTTAAAAAAGTATCTTCTCAAGCCCAGGATCTAGCAGCTCAATAAAGATTTTTGCTAACAGAAACTTTTGGAAAGAATCAACTAGCCTGGAGAAGTGGATGTTTCCCAGCAAAGCAAAATAAAAGTTTTAACGAATACTTAACAAGGCAACCGCATACTCTTTTTAAAAAACTCAGTGCAAGAAAAAAGCCTACATCCAACTGGAAATGAGTCTAATCAGTTCCCGAACATTAGCTACTTTTCTTCATTCACTCGCAATTAAAAGTTAGTCCATATGATCAGATACTCACAGAGACAAAACTCTTGCCTTTTCCTTTGCCTGTATAATGTAAAAGAGGTTTCAGGGTTGGTTGAAGATTTCCATCAGGACTCTGAGCAAAGCTTCTGACTCCATTAAAGTGAAAAATGGCATCAAAATGTATACTTCTTGACACTGAAAATGTTTTACAGTTATCACCCACCCAAACAGATGCCAGGCAGAATTGTTTAAAGGAACTGCCGAGTTATTTCTCAGATAAAGCAGAGTGACAGCTAATATAAATAGCTCCATTATTTACATATTTCTCCTACATTGCTACAGAAATGAATAAGTAAAATTCCCATGTTATTTTGTTTGGTTTTTCCCCCACAAAAGGCTTTTCACCAGCCCTATTTAGGACTTCCACCTAAAGAATGAATTCGCATCCCAAATCAGTTAGTAGATAAATCTTCAGCAATGTAATTGAAACTATCATTCAGACTTTTAAGCACAATGTCAGCAGATCAATAATATTTTAAAAGGGGGGAAACTAAACAAAGTCAGCAGTTAGAAGGATAAAGTACAAAAGAAAAAATACATCAGGTAAAAGAAGATAAAGAAAGTTCATTGGAATGTAACGGGGAAAGTGATAAAATGTAAAGAAGTAGGATTGCAGAGAGCAACATACTAAGTAGAAAAAACTGGACTATATTATTGCTCTTCTCATTCTGTAATAATGGTACCAAAAAATTACGGAATAAGTTTGCTTGTATCAGCAATTTTAATATGTGAATTTTGTGCAACAGGGATGCCTTGCAAGATTAACATATACCGAAGAACAAGCCTAGTGCAGGGAGTATTCCACACAGGAAATTGGCTCATCTATGACCTTATTCTAGAAATTGGAAACTTGATCATAAATATCACCTTAGCCAACACATTCAGTCCCCTTGACCAAAACTGAACAGGAATTTCTAAATTATTTTTAATGAACATAATACATATTTGTGGAATACAGCATAATATTTCAGCACATGTATGCAAAATATAATGATCATATCAGGGTAATTGGCATATTCATCACTGCAAACATTTATAATTTCTTTAGGTTGGAATATTCAAAATCCTATTATTTTCAAATTTTCAATTCATTGTTGTCTATCATATTTATCCTACTATAGTAGGATAATATTACAAGTTACTTCTCTATCCAACTGAACCCTATACCCATTAACCAAGATCTCATTCCTACCTCTTATCGTTCCCAGTCATTGGTAACCACTATTCTACTCTCTATATAAGAACAACTTATTTAGTTTCCATATATAAGTGAGACTATAAAGTATGTGTCTTGTTGTGCCTGACTTATCTCACTTAACATGACATCCTTCAGGCTCATCCATATTGCCACAAATGACAGGATTTCATTCTTTCTCATAGCTAAATAATATTCCATTGTACATATGTATGAATTGATTTATTACTGACAATAAAGAGAATGTAAATGATCATGGGAGTAAAGGTATCTCTTTAACATACTGATTTCCTTTCCTTTGGATTTATAAACAGTAGTAGAACTACTAGATTATATGGTAATTCTATTTCTAGTTTTTTGAGGAACCTCTATACTGTTATTCATAATGGCTGTACTAATTCACAATCCCAGCAACAGCGTGTGAGAGTTCTTTACCCCCATCCTAGCCAGCACATGCTTCTGTTTTGCCTTTTTGATATATTCTTTCTAACCAGGGTGACATTATTTCTCATCGTGGTTTTGATCTGCATTTCCATGACGACTGGAGATGTTCACCATTTTTCATACACTGGTCATTTGCTTATCTTCTTCTGGTAAATGTCTATACAGATCACTTACCCATTTTTTATTATTCATTTGTTTGTTTTGACTATTGTTTAGGTTCTTTATATATTCTAGATATTAATCTTTTGCAGGTAAATAGTTTGCAAAGATTTTCTCCTGATAGTAATTTTTATTCAAGGTTTTCAAAAGATGCACAGCAGGTAGGAAAGTGTATGAAGTTTAATCAAGGGTGATATTGCAATACACCTAAGAACCACATGCAGATTTCTAAGTAGAGAACAACGACATATTTGCATTTATCTTTTCCTGTTTGCTAAAGTACTTTGATGTCAAATATTCAAGATGTGGTTTCTTTCCTATCGTGCAGTCCTAGCTGCCTGCGCCCACCTGGAAATTCTTTTACTCTGCTCTGCTGCCTCCTTTGCCTTTGAAAGGGCAGGATAACTGTTATTGAAAAGTCTATCACTATTTTCAAATACCTTTCATTGGATATGTAATACAAACTACAAAGATACAAGAGACAGGAGGACTGTAAATAAAGATTCACCACTGCCCTCTCAAATTCATGCTGCCATACCCCAAATCAATAAGTACACCTAAACAATCTGTTAAACATTATAAGAATATTTTGTTTTACAAAAGACAGTTTGGGCCGTTGGCTCTTATTTGAGTTATTTTCTACATATCAAAGGAATGGAACCAGCACTGATTCCACACTGAAGTGCCTCTCACCCTGCTCTAGCTGGCCAGAGCTCCGCTTGCAACCACTCTTGGCCCAGCATCACCCTGTTGAAGGAGCAAGCCCTTTCTATCTACTACTCTCTGCTTCTCTCCAGATGACACTGGAGGAAATGAACACTGGAGGAAGCTATGTCCTTCTTAGCAACACTTAATTCCCTTGGGTTGACTTCTTCAAACACACCTGGCCTGTGGTCAAGCTACTTAAAATTTTACAGACTATCTGGAACCTGTCAAGCCCAGCTTGTTAATTTGATTGATTTAGATTTCTGGCTCACACATGGCTATTTCTGGTGTCAAGTTATTCAGCATAGTCTCTCATACTCTAAAAAAAAAAAAAAAAAAAAAAAAAAAAAACAAAGGTCACACCAACAGTTCTGGCTAAAAAAGCCTAAATACTAACTGGTCTTTTGAAGTTGAATTCTCATTATATTTAGGCAATATATGAACACACTTAGTAAATAAACATCAGGTAAATCAAAACCTTGAATAATTTACATCAGATGATAAATTCTCCTCATCTTTTAAGCCTACAACAACTTCAAGAAGCATCAAATGATTTTTACATGCAGGTGTTTCTTCCACTAATTTCTCCAACTAAAAGAAACTACCAATCAATGAATTATACTAAGCACTCCAATAGCTCTACTTCAAAAGTACCCTTCTAGCAAGACAGGAGGAACCCACGCCTGGACTCCTCCCTGCTGCTGTGTTGGCCCAGGACTACCGTCCCAACCCCTGCAGGTGTACACCCCACACCACACCCTGTCCCACTGTTGTGCACATCCTGTCCCTGACCCCAGCAGACACACAGCACATTTCAATAACCCCACACCTGGACCCAGACATGCTACTGTGCAGGCCCACAACTCTGCCCCAGCCCCCAACAGGTGTGTAAGACACTGGACAACTCCATACCTGGACCCGACCTGCCACCACGCAGGCCCAGGACTCTGGCCCTGACTCCAGCCCCAACAGGATCACATGACACCCCTGAGGATCCCATGGCCTGACCCTACCATGACACCAGCAGGCCCAGCACTTCAGCCTCAGCCCCACCATGCACACAGGATGTCCCTGAGGACCCCATGGCTGGAACTCACCACATCACATCCCAGGCCCTCAGGCCATAGTCCTGGCAGGTGCACAGGACACACCAGGGACCCCACACCCAGACAGATCCAGGAGTCCACCATTGGCCCTGGCAGGCATGCAGAATACACCTGATGAATCCATACCCACACACCACCAAGCTATCTTGCGTATCCAACAAGTCCAGATACATGGGGCCCATTACCACCAGGTCCAAACGTGACATGTAGGCTGCTTCATTCTACCCTGCCCTTTATCTCTGGGACCAAAGACACAGCAACATATGCAGACCACCTATCTTCAACAACCCAGTGGAATACCTAGCAACCACATGAGGTTCTAAATCCAAGTCCTGGAATCTAGATTCAAAAGGTGCAAAAAAACGAAGCTCCAGGAATAAGCCACATTATGGAAGAAGGTGGTCATCAGAGAGGCCATGTCTGACCTGATCTGACACTTTGACCTGCAAGGAAGAACCATCCAGAGACTTGGCTTGATTCCACAAATGGAATTTCAATTCAAAGATACAGAAGAAGTTTTTCAAAGATGAGGAATCAAACCAGAAAAAGTTCACCTCAAAGCTATAACTACCCTACCAAATAGCCCATGGACAGAGAGTGGTATGAAAACCTAGAAGAAATTATCAACAATCTGATTACTAAAAGGAACGATGAAGCAAAATAAGATTTAATGAAGGGGCTAAGTGAAAAAACTTAAGAGATGAAAACTCTATTATCAAAGAAATAGACAAACTGAAAAAGGAAGTAACAGAACTAAAATCTGCATGCAATCACATCAGAGGAATGTTGGAAGAATTTAATAATAGACTAGATTGTATAAAAAACAGAACATCAGCTTTTGAAGAAAGAACTTCTGACAATGAGAATAGGCTGAATAAGCCTGAGTATATGAATGCCAAAAAATAAATAAAACTCAGAGAACATGAGCAGAATTTTCAAAATGTCTGGGATGAAATCAAAAGAAACAACTGAAGAGTAATTGGGATACGAGAAGAAATCTAAACACAAACAAATGTTATAAACAAAATTCTCAATGAAATAGTTTTTTTTTT
>PVKS010013419.1:0-50880 GCA_004027875.1 Aplodontia rufa | reverse complement strand
AAAAAAAAAAATAAAGAATTAAGGAGGAGGAGTCATGGAAGACTTTATGATCTATATGAACCCAAACAGCATGTAGAAAATCAGTAATCAAATACGAAATAAGCAAATCCCAGAAAGATTTATAGCACTAGTAAATGTGAATGTGGATGCTTAAGAAAATTTTCATGTATTGTTCATCATACGAATTAAATGGAACACAGAAGATTTTACAAGAGTTTGTTTTTGTAGCATATTGGCAAGTACAGTCTTGATACAGAGAAATGTTATATGTGGTTGATTGGAGTACAGAGAGATAGTGGGGGGCCTACTTGCAGAACCAATTGATTTCTACAGTGAAGGACCTCGAATAAGTTAAGATCTGTCCAAGCACATGGTAAGCATGTGGACCGATTATCAAAATTGTGCTGTAATACCTCGGTGATTCTAGGAATTGAAGAGGGCCAAGTTGAAGGAAAGGAATTTCATAAACTAAAGTGTATTTCAGCCTATGTTTAGTAAGAAACTTATTAATTATAGCAATAAGGTAGACTAAAAAGCAGATAGGATAGACAGCTAATCATGGAGGTATGCATTAGTTTAGAAGCCAGTGGAAAATTTAAGCAAAGGATCCAGGTGAACCATTACATGTATAATTCTTCATAGCTTTGATTCCATTTCATTTTCTTATTTCAAATAATTGTAATGCATTGCTATTCATAAAAGATCATTATAACTGGGAAAACACATATTGAAGAAGATACACAAGGATCATGAATATGTAGATTGACTACTTTATATTCCTTAAAATATAAAAGAGAAAAAAGGGGAAGAGAGCTTAATTAGGTGAATGTAAAAACTGTTTGTGTTCCAAGAAACTATTACAAGGAAGTAAATCAGTGAGCAGAGAAGAGGGCAAAGAGGAATGGAAAACCACCTGCTCAAGAAAACAAGGCCAAAAAGATAGGGGTGAAATACTTGCTTGGTATGAACTGCCAAAGGTGCACGCTTCTTCAGAAAGCCTGGGAAAGCCTTTAGGAGATGATGAGAACCAACTGTTTGAAAGCATCAGTATGAACAATAAGGGGAACATAAAAAAACACGAGATATTTAAAGAAGAATAGGATTTTTTTATGGGAAGTGAGACGCTTAAATGGCTTTAATGGCTAGAGGAGCGAAAATCATGGGCTATCACCAAGGCACTGAATGAAAGACAAGATACCGTATATGCGCTTCTGAATCTCTTTATTGGCAGTTGCAAAGCTTGTGACCAGACATAGACATGCTGAGATTGGGTGCCTCAGCTGCTTCTCAACACGTCTGTCTCAACCTAATTTGACATGAAAAAGACAGTAGGAATGTGACCTCTGTGCTACCTCACCTTCCAAATCTGTGAGTGCATCTCACTGCATCCAACTTCATATTCAGAACACTAGCTGCAAAGGACTGTGGTTCACCTCGTACTTTCATATTCTGTGGTTCAAAGGACACGTAGAATAAAACACTGAGTAGCTATCGAATAAGCCGATTAGTGTTATTCAGGAAAACAAATCATGTGATTTTGGCAGTTAAAATAAACAAGATGTCAACGTCCAAAAATAGTTATAAAGCTGGTATTTCAGGCTGCTCTTACATCACAAACAACAACAAACAAATACTATGTTGACATTGTCAGGAAAGAATTGCACAGAAGAACAATTTGAGACTGCTCATGAGACTGCAACTTCCTTACTGCTAGAAGCATACTTCAGCATTTTTTAAAAAAAATAATGTTGGTACACTGCTTTCTGATGAACCCAAATATACTAACTCTGAATTCAGAGGAAAATTATTTTTCTGTGCTCTTGGATAATAAAGTTCATAAGGAAAAGGGAATTATTTTCACTTCAAAGTATTTTAGGGAAGGAGAAAATGTGTCTGAAATGTTTAAACCATGGAAAAAATGTGAAAATCTGGATATATTATTGTTGAGATAAAATCAAACAGACTACAAGACCAACTGATATGTATTTTTATTTTTTAAAAAAATCATTATGGGTGTGATCATATATATTTCATTTAATATATCAGATCCTTAATTAAAAAGTACCTATGATGATAACCTCAATAACCCTATTGTGACAGACACTATAAAATTTTATATTATTTCATTTCTTCACTCAGATAACCAGAGGATATATAGAGTTCTGTAATAAATTTTACATGAGGAAATAAGGCTTAGAAAAATTAGTTCTCAATGGTCATATTGGTAAAAATTGGGAGTCTGGAAGTAAATCCAGGTTAGTCTCAAACATACAGAGTTTCCATATTAGACTGTGTACCTGAGAGCCAGACAGTTCCCAGGAGGAGGGCCACAGCAAACATGCCAACGCTGTAGATTAGGGACATCTGAGTAAATTCTAGAGTATCTTGTTCTACAGCTACAAGGGAGCATTGTGCAATGGCTGTAAGAGGACATAGAAAGTGTTGGCTACAAGCCAGGAATAGCTTCAGAATTCCAATTTAGCAGATGAGACTTATGTAACTTTGAAATTCTAATCACTCTGTCTCAGTAATAAGAGAGGAGTAATATAGTTCTTACCTCTTGAACATTTGTGGGACTTTAATTGGATTTTTTTCCAAAAGCGGGGGGAGAGGGAGGGAATCCATTTTATCTAGTTTTTCATGTGGCTTTCGTAGCTCAGCCACTTTGCTGTGAATGTGGTGCTGGGGTTGGAACCTGCATCCTCGCACATGAAAGGCAAGTGCTGTAACCAGGGCCATGGTATAGATCCTAGCATATGATAATCATAGATTGTGACTACTGGTTTTTAAGTATTTTCTGTTAGTGTAGAGATATGTATATTTTTTTAAAGGTTTGGGCAAGACATCATCTGCTACATATCTCCTCCGAAGAAAATACTTTGAATTTATCAATTTTTTTTTCACCAATGGTAAAGTCCTGAAATAGTCTAATAAAAACTTTAGGTTTCCGGTCATATTTTTTTTTAACTAAGGCTAATGTTCAGCTCAGTGAGATAACAGTTTACAATTCTAAGGTGTTCTGTAGATGACTATGTTTAGACATTAAGTTTAGTGTGTATTACATCTGATGTTATCAGATTTTTTTGTTCTTTAAACCACATATATTTACTGATCAGAATATTTGCAGGATTATCATTGGTAAAAAGTCTTTCTTTTATGATGATATCTAATCCAGTCTTACATTTCTTTAAAAATAAATATCCTGAAGTTGTAAGTTAATTTGTGATTCATCCACTCTAAGTCCTACAAATTCTGATTGTAAACACGTTCTTAACCTTCAGAAGTATGCCGTCCCTGAAGCACCAGGAACAGTTATCTGCACTCTGATTGCTGGCCCCTTGTGCCAAGCAGGGGCTGTAGACTTTCTGATTACTCTTTTTCTCTTGGTTATGCCAAGAATAGCATCTTTATAGATGGAATGCTAGAGATCTTTCTTACTTTCTCAGAACTTTGCTTTTTCAGAAGTTTGTGCAATAGAATTCATTGGTATAGCAATGGATGAGAAGGCCACGTCACAGAGACCATGAGTTCAGCTTATCTGGTAAAAGCTAGAAGTTGCCGAGGAAGCCACCAACAATCTGGAAAGGTCCAACAAAGAAAGGACACCAGAACATTTACATAGTTACTTGGAGACATTAAGCATACTTATTCATATATTAAATGTAGAGTATATTTATTCACCCTGCTCAGCTGAGGTACAGAATAAGAACCCTAGGGGGAAATTTGATTACAGAATATTTGTGATCAGATAAAATTATACTGTGCTTTCTTGACTTTTCTTCCAATTACATAGTGCTTTTTCTTTAATGTGGGATTTCCTCAGGATTTTGTGTTTAGATATTTGAAACACTGGGTGGGTGGAGGGCTTGTATTTTTCCTCTCTAAATTTTGAGGAGACTAACATGCATCTGAAATATTTTACATTCAGTTTTTAAAAAATAATTTAAGAATGTTTCTTCCCATATTCTATTTAAAATCTGAGAAATGTTTGAGCATTAGAAAATCTAGTTCTGATTTTCAGACTATATGAAGCAGAAAAGCAATAGTTGCTTTCAGGCCTGTGTTCACAATTCATTGACTCTGAATTATGAGACTTGGTCTGAAGAATATTAGTCTACTGGATTTCCATCATGTTAAATTCTAGGGCAAGATTTTGCTACTAAGCATAGTATATAGTAAATACATTAGAAAAAGAGGTGGCACTCAGCTACATCTAGTCTTTACGGCCCATCTTCGAGCAGTGCTAAAATAGTAATACTAAATAGTTTTTAAAGATTTGCTAATGTATAGAGGACTTTAATGTAAAAATAAAAACATTCACTTCTGTTAGGCCATTAGGCCTTTGTTTAATACTGAGTTAGTCAGACCTATGAATCTCAATTGATTATAATTGATTGAAATGCAAAAGATTTAAAATTTTCCCTAATATTGAATGTATAATACATTAAATAAGGATCATTCATTAAATACTCATCTTTCCCAGACACCTGCTCATTGATTATTTTACTATTTAGCAAAGTCCTCTATACCCTTAATTGAATTTTAAACCAAATAAATCTGATTCTCTTAAGTGCTATACACATTTTAAAAAGCTAATAAAATCAAATACGTATACTATATTATCATAAACATAAAACTAAAAGCATTCATAAAGCAGAATGGTGAGTAAATTGAATTTAAAATGTCTTTTTATATTTCTCATTATTTTTACAACTTTAATGGGGTACAGTTTTCTGTTTTTAGGGTTTTGGTAATTCTGTAAGAATTTTATAGTTTCGAGTACGTTATTAAACTTAAGATGTTAAATAGAGAAAGAAAAACTTGTTAGTTGCAGTTTGGAGTTTTCTGTCTTTGAGTAATTGATCCTAATTATCATGGGTGGATTTATCTTCTAAAGTTAACTTATTTCAATAAAACCTAGGTTCTTGAATTTCATAAATTCTTCTGAACACTTTTAAGTCCTTTTAGTTTGCTGATACCATTTTTATTTTTGGGCTACTACACCTTGTCTTTGCAGATGCCCCTCAGGCAGCACAGGGAGCCCAGGCTCTGAGTCATGTTTGCCACTTTATTAAGGTTTCTCTTTTTGTAAGCTGGCAAAGGTGGAAACAGGAATTATAAATAAATTGGAAACAGGTGGGAAAAGTAGGCATAATATTTGGAACAGTAAGAATTTATATGCATAAATGAAATCCCATCCAAAATCCAAGAGTTTTTCACAAAATGAAAAATTATAGTAAGTGCTCAGAAGTGGGGCTAATGATACGGCTCAGTAGTAGAGTGCTTGTCTAGCTTGTGTAAATCCCTGGGCTTGATCCCCTGTGTTGTATAAATAAATAAAACTGGAAAATATAGTACTCAGAGGAAACAATATTCTCTATGTAGATCTAAGAGACAATTTGCTAAACTCAATTTAAAGAGAGTGTAATATGTTTAAAATATACATAAGCAAAAACATTATTTCTGATACTTTTGCAAAATTAATTAGAGAATGTAAATTTTCTCATTAAAACTGTAATTATTAAGTGCTTAACACTGGATGGTAAAGTAAGTATGCAGTGTTTATTTTAAAAACCGGTAAAACATTATTAAAGGACAGCAGGAATGTTTTGATTAATTTTAAACATATCATGTTTCTGAATTAGTGAAATCAATTTTGAGAAATGTCAATTCTATCCAAAATTAATATATGATTTTGATGTAAACATCAGCTCATTGAGTTGATAATAATGTTTAACAGAGTGCATGTACGTGAGCTAGGTGGTAAATAATTTTGCCAAAAAGAAAGAAAGAAAGAAAAAGAATAAAAGAATATGGAAAAGGAGAGGGTGAGGGATTAAGCCTACTGTTATAAAAATAAATTCTGAATGTGAATACATGAATACTAAATAGACAAGAAACAATCAAAAATCCTAAAAAAGAACTATAAATATATGCAAATCAAAGAATTAAAATAGTGAATCTTTTTGTCTTATATTAAAAATATCAGAAATTGTGACTGGGTGCAGGGGTGCACACCTGTAAATCCCAGCTGATGAAGAGGCTAAGACAGGAGGATTGAAAGTGCAAAGCCAGCTTCAGCAACTTATTAAGGCCCTAAGCAACTTGGCCACTGGGCCAGATCCTGTCCTTTCTTAAAAAAGAAAAAAAAAAAAAAAGAAATAAAGAAAGAAAAAGAAAAAAAAGATGGGGGATATTGAGAAGATGGCTCAGTGGTTAACGCGTTTCATTTTTAGCATAAAATAAAAATCACATTTCTTATCAATGAAATAATAGGACATTTACATGGTTTGGAAGAACTGATTAATCCATTTTAAGAAAATAATTGTAAATAAAAACAAAAACCTTAAATGAAACAAAATAACAGCAATGATGCTGCATTTCTGCCTGGTATGATATACCTGATAAATTCACATTACATCGATTAAAAAGATCAGGTTAGAAGTAATCAGAAATGCATCCAACATTATAATTTTAAAATCACAAAATAGGTGAGGAGTTTTCCATGTAAGTGAGGCATAATGTCTAAAACCCGTGGTGACACAGATCCTGGCTTGCCTATTGAATGAAAGTACAATGGAAAGAAGGAATTTGATGATCTGAATTAAGAATGCTGCTACACAACTTCCTGCATGTGTCCTCAAGGGAAGATTAATTGTTGTTTTCCTAAAAATGTCCTAAAAGAGATGTCTGGTAGCTAATCTGTCTCTGTTAGTGTCTGCACACAATGCTAAGGATGAAATATGAATTGTGCAAATTATCTGGCAACAGGATTAGACATTCATGTTGGACTAAGCAAGATGGAGCAGGTGATGTTCTTAGGTGACCCAAGATGGTCTCAGAAGTGTACTCTGTACTTGATCATGACCAGGAAAAACAGACACTTTGATATAAAAAGGTTGATTTTCTTATTAGAATGATTCCAGTAGTAAGGGAGACACTGAGTTTCCCCACAGAACTTATATGTAGTGGTGTCCATTTAGACTACTTAGATGCTATTTCAAATCAAGTGAGGACGGTTGCAGTTTAAATGCTGCCTTCTGTTGGCATTGTGGTGTGTCTGAGGACTCTTGGGGTAAATGCAATAAGGAGAATCGTGAAGAATTGATTAGATTTCATTAAAGTACTCTGAAGATTATGAGCTTTCTTACCAACTTCATCTAAATCTTTAATCCAGTTTAAGCAGATTCCAGTGAATCTTTGCGGACTTTACTGCCTTATGAATTTTTGGTATCCTGGTCAGCCAGCTAGACAGACACACATGCACACCTGCACGCAAACACACACACACATGCACGCACGCATGCATACGTATATAATACATGAATACTGCGCAGAGGGAAAACAACAAAATACTGCACAAATCTTTGGAACGATGAAAATTTGCTATGACCTGATTATAACCTTTCAGACTCCCCTGCTCCTATACTTCATGGATTGTTTTATCTTAATTGATTGTATTTTTATAACAAAAATATAATAAATATGGGAAAAGTAAAACAAGAATTATTAGAGACAAACTACCTGCTTAGAATTATTTCTTTTATGTAATCACATTAAAGTAAACTGAAATCTTTTTATGAAATATTTTCAAAATAAATTTCATGAGAGTCCTTGTTTTGTTGCTTCTCTAAGCAAACATAGAGAAGGCACTAACAGGTATTTGAAATACCTACTAATTGTAAAATAATAGTGATTTTATAATTTTTTTTAGTTTGAAATAAAAGGTATTAAGAATCCTATAACCTATATAATTTCTTTTTTCTCTTTTCCTTATGTGAGTTGTAACAAAAGCCAAGTTATTTTATTATTCTACATTGATTTTTTACTAATTACTCATCAGCAGCATCTTTAAACCCAGTTTCTCAGATTCATAATTTGTTATCATGTGTTAAGAATGCAACCCTCTTGTTTCTTAGTATGCTTTTTTCTCAGTCATGAAGTATTTTCTTCAGGAAATCTTAACTCAAATCATATGAACATTGTAAAACAAGCTCCTAATCTTTACTTCACATCTATTTCTGTATTCAACTTTATGTCTGTGAAACAAAAGCCTTTGAGCCATTGTAGGTCGTATTGTATCTTACAACACCTGTGAAAAAGTGGAAATTATAGATATCATTAGACAGGACGAAAGCAAAAGTAAAGTGTGAATGAGATCCACTTTTATTTTATCTTCCGTGTTTCTTTTTATAGCCCCTAGACTCTGAATACCCATAATGCATGGTATATTTGCAGATAAAAGTGATGGATATATTTCCCTTAAGACTGCTACTTCAGAGGACTGCTAAACCTGGTTTGTTTGTTTTTTCTCCTGCAGAATAATTAAAAAAGCCAATGAGTATGACTGAGTTTCAGGAGCTGCATCTCTTTTCAGTCTAATGTCTTTGCTGCTGAATCTTAAAATTTCATAAAAAATTAGCCTTTGGACAAGTATAAATATAAACAAAGATGACATAAATATATATGTATATGTGCATAAATGTATATTATATATATATGTATTTATATATGTTTACTAAGTAAGTGACAAATTGGCTGATGTATTGTTCCAACCACTTATCTGCAGAGTAGTAAGTGTATTTTTCTGCCTTCATAAATCTAAAACTAAAAGTAAAAGCCCGTAACGTCTTTGCCATCTAATGATAGAGAAGACACTGGTGCTTCTTTCACAGGACACTATGATAACTGACTAATGCCCAGGGCTGTCTGAAATTGTGCTTCAAAGTGGTACTTACTCTTTTCTTACTTCACATCCTTTATAGGCTGTGTTCGTTTTAAGGTGAGCAATTCAGAAATATTTCTATTAAAATATTACTGAACTAATTCAGGATATGGAACATAGAGTAAAACAACAGAAATAGTTGGATTTTTTTTTATTTTTTCAGATTTTACCACAAAAGGGGCATGTGTGTGTGTGTGTGTGTGTGTGTGTGTGTGTGTGTATATATATATATATAAAATTTATATATATGTATATATATAATTTATAAGTCAATACAAATAAAATATTTGTAAATACTGATTTTTTCCTCTATGTACAGAGGAAACTTTATTGTGAAATAAGTATATGCTATCAAATATGTGAAAAATGTTTTGTATATATTTAAGGTGATTACAATAACCATACTCACATCATAGCCCTAGTAATTTTATAATATCCTGATACTTACATAAAAATTATGAAAGAAAAGGAAAAAATACACAACACTAGTTTGGGAAATATACAGATTTGCTATAGGTTCAATGTCTAGAGTTAAGAACTACCTACCACATGAAATGTCTGTTAATCTAGAAGATTATTCTGTGATTTGAAACATGCTTGAACTAGTTAGTAAGATTCAGATAAGCTCTATTTCTGCAGCATTCAAATAATTTAAATATTCTTTTTAAAATTTTTTTTTATTTTTGAACAACCATACAAGTTTTTAACAAAATAATATCAAATGTGTATAGATTCTGGATATTACAATTACCCCCTGGAGTGCCCCCCCAATTACCCACCTTTTTCCCTCCCTTCCCCTTCCCCGAATATCTCTAAAAAAGGATTATGTTGTATAGCTTATCTGGATTTAACACATGATAATAGACCAACTTTCTCACTGGCCAGGGTCTAGTCCCAACCATCACAGATGAGTGGAGACAATCGACCATTAGTTCTCTGGGTTAAGCTGATTTTACTCAGCATGATTTCTTCCATTGCCATCCATTTGCCTTCAAAGGCTGCAATTTCATTGTTTCTAATTGCTGATTAGAACTCCATGGTATGTATGTATATATATCTATATATCCATATATCTATATATCTATATATCATCTATATATCTCATCCAGTGAGGGGCATCTGGGTTGGTTCTGTAATTTAGCTATTGAAAATTGAACTGCTATAAACACACATTTTCCTCTGTCACTGTAATGCACTGATTCCACTGGAAAAATACCCAGAAGAGGGATAGTTGGATCGTATGGTGGGTCCATCCCTCATTTTTTGAGGATTCTCCACACTGTTTTCTGGAGGGGCTGTACCAGTTTGCAGTTCCACTAACAGTGTGCTAGTGTTCCTATCTCCCCACAACCCCTCCAGCATCTATTATTGTTTATATTCTTCATTTTTTTGCCATTCTGACTAGAAGGAGATGAAATCTTAATGTAGTTTTGATTTGCATTTCTCTGATTGAGAGGGATTTAGAGCACTTTCTCATGTATCCATTGGCTTGCTCAATGTCCTCTGTTGAGAATTTTCTAGTTAGCTCTTTGACCCATTTATTGATTGGGTTGTTTGTGCTTTTGATATTAAGGTTTTTGAGTACTTTGTAAATTCTGGATATTAGTCCTCAGTCAGAAGAATCACAGGCCATGATTTTCTCCCATTTCTTAGATTGTCTTTTGACAATTTTGATCATTTCCTTAGCTCTGCAAAAGCCTTTTAGCTTCATGTCATCCCACTTATTGATTTTTGATTTTAATTCTTTCACTTTAGGAGTCTTGTTGAGAAAGTCTTTGAGTACTCCCAAATGCTGGAGTGTTGGTCCTAACTTTTCTTCCAGCAGTTGTATGGTAGCTGGTTAAATTCCTAGTTTCCTCATCTATTTTGATTTGATTTTTGTGCAAGGTGAGAGATAAGGAACTAATATCAACTTTCTGCAAGTGGCTGTCCAGTTTTTCCAGCACCATTTGTTGATTAGGCTGTCTCTCCTCCATGTTACATTTTAACCCTTTCGTCAAAGATCAGATGTTTAAAGATTTGTGGATTTGTTTCAGAGTCTGATACTGTATGCCACTGGTGTTCATTTCTGCTGATGCCAGTACCATGCTGTTTTTGTTACTACAGCTCAATAGTACAATTTTAGATCTGTTACTGTAAAACCACCTGTTTTGTTTTTAATTTTTTTTTTTTGGTTTAGTAATGTTTTGGCTATTCTGGGTTTCTTGTTGTTCCAAATGAATTTGAGAATTGCTTTTTCTGTATCTATAAAGAACGACATTGGTATCTTGATGGGGATTGCATTGAATCTATATAGTTCTTTTGGCAGAATGGCCTTTTTTATTATATTAATACTGCCTAACCAAGAGCATGGAACATCTTTCCATCTTCTTAGGTCATCTTGGATTTCATTCTTCAGTGTCCGATAATTTTAGTTGTAGAGTTATTTGACTTCCCTTGTTAGATTAATTCCCTAGTATTTTATTCTTTTTGAGGATATTGTGAAAGGGCCCCATTTCCTGATTTCTTCTCCTGCCCTATTTTGTTAGTGTATAGAAAAGCTATTTTTATGGGTATTCATATTGTAACCTGCCACTGTGCTCAATCTGTATATAAGCTCAAGCACTTGTCTGGTGGAGTTTTTTGGATCTTCTATATAAAGGATCATATTGTCAGCAAAAACAGATAATTTGACTTCCTCTCTTCCTATTCTTATCCCTTTGATTTCCTTCTCTTGCCTGCTTGTTCCAGTAGGGTCACAAGAACTATGTTGCATAAAAGTGGTGAGTGCGGAAAGGCTTGTCTTGTTCTGGAGTTTAGTGGAAATGCTTTCAGCTTTTCTCTATTTAGTATTATACTAGCTGAGGGTTTGGCATAGATAGCCTTTACATAGTTCAATAAGTTCCTTTGATCCCCATGTTCTCTAGAGTTTTGAGTATAAATGAGTGATGATTTTTATCAAATGCTTTTTCTGTGTCAATTGAACTGATAATATTGTTTTTGCCCTTAATTCATTTAAGTGATGAGTTACATTACTTGCTTTGTGTGTGTTGAACCAACCTTGCATACCTGAATGAAACTCACTTGATCATGATGAATTATCTTCTTGATATGTTTTTGGATATGGTTTGCTAGAACCGTATTAAGGATTTTTGCATCCAGGTTCATCAGGAATATTGGTCTGTAGTTTCCTTTTTTTGATGTGTCTTTGTTGGATTTTGGTATCACAGTATTGGTTGCCTCATAAAAAGTGTTTGGGAGAGCTCCCTCCTTTTCAGTTTCTTGGGATAGCTTAATAGAGAGAGGTGTTAGCTCCTCCTCACAGGTGTGGTGAAACTGAACAGGGGAACCATCAGGTTGTGGGCTTTTCTTCTTTGGTAGGCTTTTTATGGCTGTTTGGATTTCAGTGCCTGTTATTGGGTCAATTTAGGGATGTTATATATGTCTAGAAATTTGTCCATGTCTTCCAGATTATCTAATTTAGAGAAGTATATTTTTTTGAAATATGTTCTTATAATTATTTGGATTTCCATGGGGTTAGTGATGATTCTTCCCTTTCCATTGGTGATTATATTGATTTGCTTCATTTCTCTCCTTCTTTTAGCGAGATTGGCTAGGGGTCTATCATTTTAATTTATTTTTTCAAAGTAACAGCACTTTGTTTTATCAAATCATTATACTGTTTTTCTGTTCTCAGTTTCATTGATTTCAGTTCTGATCTTAATTATTTCCTTTCCTTTGCTGGCTTTGGGATTAGATTGTTCTTCATTTTTTAGGGATTTGAGGTGGAGCATAAGCTTATTTATTTGGGCTCTCTCTTCATTTTTAATGTGTACACTCAGTGCTATAAATTTTCCTCTAGGAATGCTTTCTTGCTGTCCCAGAGGTTTCAATATGTTGTGTCTTTATTCTCATTCTCTTCCAAGAATTTCTTGACTTCTGCTCTCATGTCTTCTTGGATCCATTCTTCATTTAATATGGTATGATTCAATCTCCATATGTATGTGTATTTTCTGTTATGATTTTTGCTGTTAATTGCTAGGGTCATGGCATTGTGGTCTGATAGGATACACAGAATAATATCTCTTTTTTAATATTTACTGAGATTTCCTTTGTGAACCAGAATATGGTCTATTTTTTACACGGATCCATGTGCTGCTGAGAATAAGTTGTATTCTGCTGATTTGGGGGTGGAATATTCTATAGATGTCTATTAAGTTCATTTGATTTACAAAATTGTTTAGGCTTGAGATTTCTTTATTAATATATTTTTTTTGTTTTGAAGATTTGTCTATTGTTGACAGAGGAATGTTGAAGTCTCCCAGTACTATTGTATTGAGGTCCACAAGTGGTTTTATGTAATAAGGTGATTTATTCACATAGTTGGGAGCACTGTTATTTGGAGAGTTTATATTTATTATCAATATATTTTCCTTCACTATTATGTAGTGGTCTTCTTTACCTCTTCTGATTAGTTTACTTTGTTGGATATTAGTATTACAACATCTACTTGCTTTCTTGGGTTGTATGCATGGTAGATTTTTTTTCCCTTCCTTTCACCCTTAATCTGTGAATGTTATTACAAGGTGGTTGTCTTGTAAGCAGCATATTGTTGGATTTTGTTTTTTGATCCAATCTGCTAATCTGTGTCTTTTTAATCATGCATTGAGACCATTCATATTCAGTGTTAGAATACAAGTGTGGCTGTGGTTCATAGTCATTGCATATTATTAGTAAGTTCTGTGCTGTCTTGTTTGGGTGTTGATAGGATGTACCTTTATTGAATTTCCTCTGCGAGTTTTTGCTATTGTTTGGTTGTTTTTCTATGTGGAGTGTATCTGGTTTTCTGTTCACAATTACTATCAGCTTTTTCTTATCACGAAAAGTTCTTGTTTTCCTCTCTAATTTGAAGCTGAGTTTTGCCAGGTAAAGTATTCTTGGCTACAAGTTGTGGTCATTCACACCTTGAAAGATTTCCTTCCATGATCTTGTGTCTAGAGTCTGAGCTCAAAAGTCAGAGGTAATTCTTATTGGTTTGGTTCTGAATGTGATTTGGCATTTCTCCCTTGCAGCTTTTAATATTATTTCCTGATATCCCTGCTGTACATTTTGAATATGATGTGTCTTGGTTAGTTTCTCAATTGATTAGGCCTATTGGGTACCCTGTAGTCTTTCTGGATGAGCATATCTGACTCTATTTTTTATGGGAAAAGTTTTCTTTAACTATTTCCTTGAGAATGTTCCTTATACCATTTGTTTGTGTTTCAGTTTCTTCCTGTATCCCAATTACTCTTAGATTGTTTCTTCTCATTTCATCCCAGACATTCTAATCATGTTCTTTTAGTTGTTTTTCTTTTTTGTCATCCATGTGCTCAAGTTTGCTCAGCCTGTCCTCATTGTCAGAAAATCTTTCTTCAATAGCAGAGGTTCTATTTTCTACAGAAGTTAGTCTATTATTAAATTCCTCCATGGTTCCTTTCATGTTATTGACTTCATATTTTAGCTCTGTGACTCCTTTCTGAGCATGTCTATTTCTTTGATTATTGTTTCTCAACTCTTGAGTTTTCTCACTTATTCCCTTCATTAACTCTTCTTTTAGTTCATTGTTCATTTCAGTTAGTAGATCATTGATAATTTGTTCTAGATTTTTATCCCATTCCCTGACTGTGGGCTCCTTTGTAGGGGAGTTGTGGGTTTAAGGAGAATCTCTTCTAGTTTGATTCTTCATCTTTGAAAAGCTTCTTCTGGATCTTTGAATTGGGGTTCCCTGTGTGGAAGCAAGACAAGTCTCGGTACTTCTTCCTTACACATCAAGGGTTGTATCAGAAAACACCTCTCTGATGATCATTTTCTTCCAGAAAGCTATTTCTTCATGGAGTGTTGTTTTGTTGCACCTTTTGGATCTAGGTTCCAGGACTTGGACTTGGCACCTGGGTTGGGGGATTCTTAGCAGCCTGCTGCATTATTGAAGCTAAGCAATAGGAGTGTGACTCTAGGTGCTAGGGTCCAGAGCTGTGGGGTGAGCCAGAATGTAACAACCTATGTGCCATGTTGGGATCTGAGATCCTTGGTGGTGGAATGGGCTCAATATATTTGGACCTGGCGGGTATGTGTGACAGCTGGGTGGTGTCTGGGTGTGAGATCTTTGGAGGTATCTGGTGTGCCTGTTGTGGTGGGACCTGAGTTCTGGGCATGCACAGGTGTGGGGTCAGGTTCTGCTCAGGGTTCTTCGTGCTCTTTAAATTGAAGCAAATTCTTGGTCTAAGATCTCTATCTGGTTATTTCTCTTTGGGGCTTTGCTGTTGGATTAGGAGTTTTGTCACGACTCTTACTTGAGTTGAAGTGATGTCAGGAAAGTTGAGTTCAGAAGTCCAATACCTAACCTGTGATCTATTAATTTCCCTTAAGATTTTTCAGCTTCTCATGAGCCAGTAGGAGATCATCAGTATGAATGATCAGTGTGTATAACAAACAGTATTAAATGTGTTATTTTGTACCAACTATATCACAAATTTAAAGCTCACCTATGAAATGAATGTTAGTGTTAGTCATTAGTTTTTGGTGACAATAGTATTTAACTATCACCTGTGTCAGGCTTCAAAGCATACAATATATTTAATGAGTTTGGCATTCATGGAGATAATGGTTACACAGCTCTAATAATGGGGGGTCAAATGGTATAGACTAATTAGAAGCCAGGGAGAGAGGAAAAAGTAAGACAAAGTTAGAGAGGAAGTAGCACTGTCTTATTGTGAACAGAGAGAAAATAGAGGAAGTGAAGGATTTGCTGGGAGAAAAAAGAAAAGAAAACAAACAAACAAAAGAAAAGGTAACAACAACAACAAAAACACACCCCCAAATAAATAAGCTGTTTTTTTATGTGTCCATGAAAACTCATCCAGTTGGTTGTCAAGAACACATCAAAAACCTGAAAGGAAGAAAAAAGAAAATTAAAAAAAATTCTTGATGAGAACTTGGAAGTATGATCACTGATGTTGTCTTTCTGTTACACATTGGGAGCAGGTGTTAACTGTCCACCTGAGTTTTGTTAGCAGGGCCTTTCAGTCTGGAATTATTCAATCTCAAGTAGAGGACTCAATGTCCTCAGACTCCTTGGTTTTCAGGTTAGAGATTTCCGTGAAGAGAACAGACTAAGGAATGTCCTGAGGTCTGATCTATGCCAGCCTCCCTGGGAATCTGAAACTCCAGAGTCTTATGACTTTTATGCACAGGGGTTTGAGAGACTTTCAATGCTTCCTCTGCTGGTTGCACTCCTGGTCCCAGCTTTTTGAGCTGTGAATGAGGTCTCTTATTGCATCTACCCTTCCTTAGCTTATCACGTGAGCCTTCTGGATGGGGGGTGCAGGTGTACAGGGTTAGTGGGGCTCCCTTGTATTCCACAAACCAGAATCCCCCTGTGCTAAGTGAGGACTGGGCCTGGCCCGCTCCTCCTCTTCCAGGTTCGGCCTCTGAACTATGGCTGGCTCCTGGCACGGTTACAGAGTAGCCTGCTCTGAACTGCTGCCTCACTCCCGCCAGGCCATTTGTTCCAAAAGACTCCTGATTCTCCCTTTCACAGGCTGAGAGACATTGTTCTCCTCTTACACAGTGGAGGTCATTAGGGGTGTGTCTAGCCCAATGCATGGTTCCTTATAGAATTTGGCTTCTCTGTGGCAGATTGGATTGCCCATTATGATTTGACGCCTCCTCCACTTGCTTGTTGACTGGGGACAATGGGTGGTCTCATAGCTGCCCTGTGTCCTGGCTGCGATGAATATAATCCCTCTTTTTCACTTGCTGCACCCAAATCTGATCATCCAAAAGTCTCCCTTAAGTAGCGCTGTGTTCCGGTTATGATTTTGCCGAAAATGCACCTCCCTGTGATGGAGCTGCCCTGGAGATATTTCCTCTGGTCATGGAGTCAAGTGCAAAGCAGCCTTCCTGCAGCTTGTCACCTTCTGGGACCTCCCCAAAGTTTCTGTTAATGAAGGAATATTCAGAGGTAAAATGGTGGAGTATTAGAGCTATAACCTCATCAGTTCACCCTAGTTTTAATGTCCTGATTGTGTGCAGGTGGGACAGGTTTGGAGAAGGCAGGCCCCTGGGGGTATTCCTGGGAAGGGCTGTTCTTTCTGAGTCCTTCCCTTGACTCCCTTTTGTCTATGCCATAAGCCCAGCAGCTTTTCTCAGCTGAGCCCTTCCCCCATGATGTTCTGCCTCACCTTGGGTCCAGAAAAATGGAGTTGGCCATCTATGGATTGAGACCTCTGAAACTATGAGTTCCAAATAAACTTTTCTTCCTCTAAGTTTATCTTGTCAGGTAGTTTGGTCACAGCAATGAAAAAGCTAACTAAACCACAGGTCATTCGTTAGTTTATTTGGCAACTGGTTTTTATTTGACAGCAGGTTATAGTTAAATGGTTTTCAAAACAAACAAAGTTCCTCTTTTCTCAGAGTCCACAGTACAATGGAGATGATTATTTTCTTAAAATGTTCCATTACTATCCACTTTGTAAATTAGGTAAATACAATTGACTCTACTTAGAAGTGCACAGTACGTTGATATTGTTCAGGAAGCTCGTTCAATACCTAATGCATTTTAGCTTCTTATTTACCTTGAATGGACATAAATTAGACTACATTATTCATAAATACTTTGAGGAACACTATTGTTTGAAAAATAATATGAAACTTACACTATAGTGCAATTATTTTACAAATAGGCTCTTCAGATATTAAGGTCTAAGAGAATCAGTTGTACTAACTGAAGCATATTCACTCATTTTGAAGATATTTTTATATCAGTTGTCATAAAAGAAAATGAAGTATTTATTAATTCATCAAAGTGTCAGATATCTATAGGCAGACAGATATCTTTATTAGCATGGTATGTTTGAAAACTCATAAAATCGTTAGTAGATTATCTGTGTCTCTCTCATCCACTTTTCTCTTTAATTGCCTCTCCTTTAAAGGATTTTTAAATAAATACTTCCTTTGACATTGACTCATTACCATTAAGTAGTCCTATCACACAGTTCAGCTTCTCAGCTTTTCATTGTTCATACATTTTTTCTAAATTTTCTTTTTTCTATATAATTTAAATCACTTAAGTCTATTTCTTGTAATACTTAACTGTCTTCCATCAATTAGGAAATCATATCATGCTAAATTATGTACAGAATGTTAATGGGCTTATATATTATTTTAACTTTCACTCTTTTCTCCCTTTCATATTAAAAAATGAAACAATCTAAATTGCTCAGATTGATGAGATTTGGAAAATGTATACACCTGAGTGTATATATCTATCTATCTATATATCTTGCTCACCCATGTATTTTGTTATATAGTAGTAATATCATTGATAAATGCTTGCCCCTTTTTGTCATCAATTACTTGGATGGGAAATGGAATCCATGTGATACGTGTTTTCATAGGATCTGGGCATTTTGAGAGTTTAGTTAGATTGGATTTGCTACTAAGTTCAAATATTTTTACAAATAAGATCAGAAATTTTCCTTCTGTGAGATTTGAGACTAAGGAAAGATGAGCTCCTACAGATCACACTTCCTTCACGACTGAACTTGCCACCTCCTTCAACCGTGGACTCTCCACTTTCTCAGCATTTTGCCCATAATGAGAAGAGCCATTAACTCTAATCTCTTAATAAAGGTGGTGCATTTTCCTTAAGTCATTTAACTTGTGTTTCTTTGCAAATCAGTTTGCCGATGATTTCAGGGAAGTCCTTACATTTTATTGGTTTTAATTTGTATTGTTAGAGTGAAAATAACAATCTATTGCAACTACAAAAACTACAAAAACAACTTTTACTCTCTCTTACAGGTCGTTGATATAGATTGTTATCATTGCTATTAACTTCAAAGAGCACTTTATTGTAGGACTTTCTATCATGCTGATTAATGAGATTAATGAAGCATAGTAGCGTTACATAAGTCCTTTTTTTGCTTTGTGTTTTAGGCTGATTATTTTGAAAATGATAAATATCGTGATAATATTTTCAGACAAGGAAATTGCATGTTACTTTAAGTAAAGTTATTTAATATTAAATCATCTTTGCAGTTTGGGTGTTTCCTTTTATATGACTATTCTGTTACTTGAAATGACTTAATTTGTATTCCCCTCTCCCCCAAAAGCTCTTAAATACTATCATCAGGTTTTCTTTAAAATATGCTAAGGCAAACTTGATAATGGTATTTATATAGATGTAATATACTATTGAATTTAGGTGATTTGTGTAGAGTTTTTTTCCTAAAAATTTTCTCCATTACATTTCAAAATATTATATGATTTATAATTTAATTTTCAATGAGTGTAATTCAACCTTCTGCCTTGCTGTCCAACAGGAAAGAGAAATAGGAGAAGAAAAAGTGAACTAGCAGGTTTCTGAAAAATCAGATTTTAAGACTACTTATCTGTTATTCTCCTTTTGACAGATTCCTTTTATAAACTGAAGAAAAAATAATCACTGTGTTTCAAATACTTGTTGGGTATTAAATGTAGAATCCATTACTAAACATAAAAGGTGTGAAGTTATGCATTTCTGAGAGCAATTAAAGGTATTAGCTCCCAATTCACCCTTAAGTATTCAGCTTTAGACAATCCCTTCTCTAAAATTGCCCAAATGACCAAAAATTTATTTTGACTTTTTATGAAAAGTATTAGATCCATTTTATCATCACTCCACACAAATACATTGTCATTATAAGTCTTCTTTAAGGAAAGCATTTGATATTGAGTGACAATTGCTAAGAACTTAAACTTGCTTTTTTCCTCTTGACATGGCTTAAAAAACACTTTGTTAATACTGTGCAGATGCTGACGAGGAGTATTTAAAGTACTGAAATATTTATGTTCCGGATGCGTTGCAATCATTCCCTAGTGCCTTCTTGGTTTTGCAAGAACAAAACAAAAAGTGGCTCTCTCAGTATCAGCAGTATTGGGCCTTTCAAAATTAACTTTATAAATGGAGTATATTGCAATATTTGGAATGTGCAAAAAAATACACTAGTGAAACTAAACAAACTTGGTGATGCTTTAGTCTATGTACGCTACACAAAGAAAAGATTATAATTGTAATAGTTGTAGCCAGATAAGGTTATAAATATTGAGGCATAATTTTTTTGAAAATTAATTTTACTTATAAAATTATATTATTAAAATGACAATATTGTATTCAGGTATGTACAATGCCCTTATAGCTATGGAAAACAATAAAAATAACATATAAATTCATGTAATTTATATTTTATCTTCTGTTTCTTCAACTAGTATTCATGATGAAGAAGCTTCCTAGGTGTGTGACAATTAAATACATTTTGTATCAATATGATAAAAATAACAGGACCAGGGCTGGTGTGGTGGCTCAGCAGTTATGGCACTTGCCTGGCATACATGAGGAGGCAGGTTCAAACCCTAGCACCATGTACACAACTAAGTATTAAAGCAAACAGAGCCACATGAAAAACTAAATAAAAACTTGTTTCTCTCTCTCATTTTCTCTCTCTCTCTCTCTTTAAAAACAAGAAAAGGACTGAAGAAATATGCAGAAATGGTTTAAGTAGTGAAGATATCAGAATAATATTTCTCTGTAATTGTAGTAATCTTCCTTTATCCATAGTTTTGTATTCCACGGTTTCAGTTACCCATAGTCAACCTAGGTACAAATAAATATGAAAAATTCCAGAAATAAGCAATTAATAAATGTGTATAGATTTTGTTTGTTTGCCTGTTTTGCAGTGGTAGGGGTTGAAGAACTTTACTATGCTGGGCAAGTGCTCTATCACTGAGTTCCACCCCCAGCCCTAGATTCATAATTTTTTAGTTGCACATCATTCTGAGTGGTGTGATGAAATCTTGTGCCTCCCTGTTTCATCTGCCAAGGGTGTGAATCATCACTTTGTCCATGGTACCCACACTGCATGTGTTGTATTGTATACACATTTTATAGTCTCTCTGATAACAGCCATATCAATTATCAGATAGACCATCATGGTATTGCAATTCTTGTATTGGTGACGTCTGCTTTAATGTCCCCAAAGCATATGAGTAATGGTGTTGGTAATTAGATCATGACAAAGAAAAGCCAATGAGTGTTTCCTTTTATTGAAAAAGCAAAATTTTCACTTATAATTGTATGCTATATTTGCTAAGATCTATAGTATAGTAAGATAATTTGAGAGAGAGTGAGTGTATATTCACATAACTTGTTACAGTATATTGCTGTAATTGTTCTATTTTATTATTTCTTAATTTTGCTAATCTCATATTGTACCAAATTTATAAATTAAATTTTATGATATCTATATCTATATCTATATATATGGAAAAATACACACACACATATATGGAAACATACGCACACAAACATATATATGGAAACACACACACATATATATGTAAACACACATCTATTTCCATATATATATGTGTGTGTGTGGAAAAGCATAGTACTACATATATATAGGGTTCAGTACTACCTATATTTAGGCATCTTCTAGGGGAATTGGAAGAACAAGAACAAGATGAAAAATTAAATAAGGTTGACTCTCTCTCTCTCTTTCCCTATATTTCTTTAATCCCTTTATTAGTTTCTTTCTGGACAATATCAGACTTTAGTTTAGCATACAAGTCTTTTGTAGTTTGACTAATGATATTAGTTACTTCTTTTGATACTGTATAAAACAGACTTTAGCAAAGCACCTGATGTATAACATGGTAAATAAAGACTTTAAAATAACTAAACTAAGGGCTGGAGTGGTGGCTCAGTAGTTACAGCTCTTGCCTGTGTCAGAGCAATGAAAGCCACATTAAAAACTAAATAAAATTGCTTTTCTTGTTCACTCCCTCACTGTCCCTCTCTCTTTTAAAAAAATTAAAAAATAAACAACTAATAGTGCTGATGGTACAACAATATTTCAGAGATCTTAGAAATATATCACAACTTTGGTGCATGCCTGATTAATTCAAACACAAGAAGATATGTTTATTATTAAAATTTTGTGTGATTAAATTGAAAATGTTTTCATTGGCAAATTACCTTTCATAAAACTAAATTACTCTATATAAAGTACTATACTTCAGATAATTTTTCTAAAAGAAGTTCTTAACCTGATAAAGGTTTCACAATAGGTTTTTTAAGCAGCAAAACAAATTATCTTATTATTAAATGATGTAGAATCTAATAGTGGGAATGGAACAATTAAAAACACTAACAATTATGCACATATTTTAATTCAGTTACAATGAGGAATTTATAAATTCAGGCTTTTGTACAATTACCAACAATTTAAATATGTTAATTTGGGTAAAGTGGGTTGTATATTCTTAGATAATGTTTATATCTTTCAAAGCTATAGGCAAATTAAGAAGAAAATATTAACAGAATGGAAGACCATTAACATAAATTAACAAATAATATAGATAAATTTCAATAACTACACAGAAGTTGTAATGGTAAAATGATTCAACATGCAATATAGAAATTATGTGAGCTGAGGTTAGTATTTCATTTTGAAATAAATATAGGTAAATCAAACACCTTTATAACTTTTTCATTTTAATTTTCACTAATTAAACTTTCAAATTTTACCAGGAATAAAGATTGTTTAAAGATTAATACATAAGAAAAGTTTAAAATGTATGCATGAGATTCATGTGAATATTTTTATGGTTTTTTTATACATAGGATATAAAATATTTGCTTAGCAAGGGTCAGAAGTGGATTTGGGTCGCTAACACTAGGATTCTCATTATTTGAACAGGAATGTCTAGGTTCACTGTAGTTTATGATGCATCTGAGGTACTTTCAGGATTGTAAAAGGAAATATCTTGCATTAATGATAATCAACCATGATACCTTTATGCAAAATAACACCTGTATCTCTTTTTTGCTAAAATTAGATTTTTGGTTCAAATCATAGACCTTAGTTTCAAATCTAGATAGCCCTCTCTACCCTTTACTATACCACATTTTTTGTTTGATTCTTTTTTTCTTTTCCTCTCAATTTTATTTTCTTTCTTGATGTCCACAATGCCAAGTGAGTGAAAAAAAAATGGATAAAATTCAAATTACATCTGGAGAAAATAAAAATACATTCTAAAACTCAAACGGACAAGAACATACAGTTATACATTTCAGTGGTTCATTTTATTGTGCTAATGGCTTTAATAAAGGGAACAGTACTTTCTCTTGAAGGTTGATACATCTGGTGGCCAATTTTATTCTGTCTACAAAGTATAATGAGAGAAAGGCTTTTAAAAGCATAACAATTTTGTCTCTTTTTGAAAACACAAATAAACAAAAATGAGGACCAAAATTGAAAGAAACACTCAAAAGTATATTGGTAAAGACATGAACTATCTGATGTGCTGCAGTGCTAGAGGTTAAAAGAGGTCTCCTTTCCCAGGAAATGTATGGATTAGGTTCTAACACTCATGCCATTTCTATAAATGAAGCTCTGGCCTTATGTAATTCTTGGAGTCAAAAGAGTATCTTCTGTACAATACCAGGGCCTCTGAGCTAGGTATGAAATTATTGAAAGTAGTGAAAGCAGAGGCTAAGAAAAAACCTAAAATGATGAAATAGAAAGAATTTTCATTTTGTGTGGAAGGGATAGAAGGAAAGGAAATATAAAATGCTCTGAGGAATTTTTTTTTATTCTCTCCAGGAATTAATCATGACTTTTTAGTTAATTAGAATGCCACATTTTCATTGTTCGTATTTAAAAAAACTTTACAGTCATTATTAACTTCTGTGTTCCATTTAAGTTCCACATCCAAAATGTTAGCAACTCCAATAGGTCACTCAATTGACTTCAGTTTTAAATTATATTGAAGATTGTACCACTTTTTCCCACTTTTGTCTCTAATGCATCAGAGCAAGCTAGCATTAATGTGTCCAGGCTGATGGTATCCAAGTTTCTGCTCTCACTCCCTACCTTCTCCTCTCAATTCAGTAGTCAAAATCTCACTCTTCTGATCAAAATACCCCAAAGGAATGACAATTGGCTGTGGCTCCTTCATAATTTTTAATTTTTATTTATTTTTATTTTTAGAAAGAAGGACAGAGAGAGAGAGAGAGAGAGAGTTTTTCACATGGCTTTCTTTGCTCCAACAGTTAGTTGTTACGTGGGTGCTGAGCTTTTGAACCCATGTACTTGCGTATGCCAGGCAAGTGCCGTAACTGCCAAGCCAACGCTGCAGCCCTGTAATTTTTTATTTTTAATGACCAGCAAGGGTCATCATAGCTTGGATCTCTGTAACTCTTTCTACATCCTTGATTGTCCTCCTCTCATTCAACTCACCGTATCCAAAGCCGATTCCTTATTCTTCCTGTGGCAAAGGCATTCTTCAGCCTTAGGGACCATACATCTACTGATACCCAGTGTGAGAAAGCTCCTTCTCAGATACTCATTGGGTTTTCTCTTTAACTAATTAGTCTACCAATTGAGGTCTATCCTGACCACTATACAAAAACTTAAATATCTCAACCCCACTTTCACTCATCATTCAAATTCTCTTCCCATATTTTGTCATCTATATATTACATTTGAATATGAAATCAGTTAAATTATTTTCTTTATCACTTATTTTCTTCTATGATAAAATAGATTTTTGTGGGGAAGACTTTTGATTTTCACTACTCTGCATACATATATCTCTGTGTATTTATATTTATTTGTGACAATTTCATTAACAACGACATTTTGATTGACGAATCATAGGCATATACATTCATTGAATAAATGTGACATTTTGAAGTATGTATACAATCTGGCATGATAAATCAAGCCATTAACATATACATTACCTCATTTCACTATTTTCTTTTATGGTGAAGCATTTGAGATGTGCTCTTTCCCTTACTTTGAAATATTATTGACTATTGTCTCATTATTTTTTTAATTGCTGCATTATTTTAGCTTAGACCAGAGCCTAGTACAGTGTAGAGATTCAATGAGTAGTTATTAATTAGTAACCAGAAGCTTTAGAAGTATTTTAATTCACTTACAGAAAATTTAGGAACTACATCAAAAATTAAAGTACCAAATATAGAAAATAATTTAATAATTAACTATTCTTCTATTTCTATTTTGAAAGTAAAATTTTAAAAATGAAAAATAACAGGAGGTGGGAGAAAGGGAGAAGTGGAAAAACTGGGATGGAATTAGAACAAGTTAAACTCCACATGTTTATAATTATTTCATTGTATATGTTTATATCATGTGTGTCTAAAAAAGAACCAATAAAAATAAAATAATGATAAAAATTGATCAATGACAGTCTAGTACACAGTTAAACAATTTTTGAAATTTGCTAAATTAATAACTTCATAAATAGGTAAAACTATTATAGAAAATATTTTATTTAATAAATAAAAACTTTTCAAATAAGCAATTAGCTTTTCTTTAAAATTTTTAATGATACTAGAACTTAGCTTAAAGCATCTAACCCTTTAAGAATAGTTTTCATCATCATAAATTGTGAAAATTTTCTTCAATAACAGATTATAATTGACATATATGGATCTTTTCCAAACCTAGATTAATTTAGTAATCACTTTTAAAATGTAGAAATAGAGAAAATATAATCTCATTTATTCATCTTTCTGCAAAACAATTTCCTTAGATATCAACCTGAATAATTATTCAATAAGTTTTCAAATATTTCAGGAGATCTTTGCAAATATGAGTTCAGATGGCTCCATTTTCGTATTCTCAGAATGTCTGCCTACCAAACACTATCCACATTGAAGATTTTATTTTTATATACTCTCTTAATGTACATTCAAGTGTATTTGACTCCTCTCATGGCATACATTAGTCTTCCCTCTGTAGGAGATGAAAATGTTCAGAAATCTTTATGTTAAATTGGAATCCTTCAATGTACAGAAGAAAAATGGTTAAGTGAGCAATTGTGATTCTCAAACATAACTCACAAAAATAATCCAAAGTATTTTGAAGGTAGTTTGCAGACATTTGAAATTATAAACTTAGTAACTTTCAGAATGCAGTGAAAAGAAAATTTGAAATATATCAACATAGTTCTAACACATTATTAATTGCAATGATAGGGACAAATTTAATATTGTAGAATAAGACAAACTAAACTCTGATCAACAGAACAAGAAGTAAAATGTGGGTAGATATTATCAGGCTGCCTAGAACTTTTATTCTTCCAACCCAGCATACATTAATTCTCATTAAATTTGGGATATATTCATCCCATAACAGGAAAGGGTATCTGTTGTGTAATAGCATGATTACTATTAAAAAAGAGGCTGCATCTTCATCAGAAGTTTAGAAATTTACAGTTTTGACCAAAGGTATACCACTTAAAAAAGGAGAAAAAAACAGCAACAAAATACATATATTAAAATTTTTTTATTTTGAAATAAATATAAATTTGAGTGACTATAAGTTTAAGTCATAGTACATGCTATAATGATTATTTATCATGAAAAATGATTTAATCATATTTTTTTAAAGAGAAGGGTAGTGAGAGAGAGAGAAAGGGAGACAGAGAGAATCAATTTTTATTGAGTTTTTCACATGGCCCTTGTTGCTCTGTCACTTAGTTGTGTACGTGGGTGCTGGTGTTTTAATCTGTGTACTTGCGCATGCCAGGCAAGCGCTGTAACCGCCAAGCCAAGGCTCCAGCCCCCTAATCATATTGTTTCAGGTATGCTTTTACAAATATTTATTTCACTTTTATCATTGGATATATAATAGTGAACACAGTAAACAGTCTAATAGGAAGGCAATTGTTTGGTTTGGACCTGTAATGTTCTTCAAATGCTTATGTATTAAAGAATTGGTCCCCAGGGAAGAAATATTCATAGCTGGGGCTTTAGGAAAGTGATTGGCTCATGATAACACTCATCTCACCAACAGAGTAATTCATTGATGAATTAATTCATCATCTGAGTGGACTATTGAGAGAGAGATGGTGATAACTGAAGGTGGAAACAGTTGGAGGGAGGACCTTGGGGACTACATCTTATCCATGTACTCCACCTCCCATGCTTCCCAACCAATGTGAAGTGAGCCAGTTCACTCCACCTACTCCTTGTGCCATGATGTTCTGCCTTACTTTAGGCCTACAGCAATGGAGCTGACTGAACTTCTACTAAAACTATGAAACCATGAGTAGGATAACTCCTCACTTAAGTTGTTCTTTTTGAGCTATTTTCTTCGCAGTAGAAAAGCTGACTAACACAACAAAACCTAAATGTGACACACTTCGTATATTTTATAAATCTTTTGTAACATAGGCCAACTATGTTATAAAGGATAAAAATATGTTATTTTGAGAAAAACTTACCTAATAGAATACAGAAACTTTAATAACCATGTTACACTAAAGGCCAGATTTTTAGGAATTTGGATAATTATTATATTAACTTAGGTGGAAAAACTCAATTTTTTTTTGAGACACAATAGGAAGTTTTGTTTCTTTCAAGGAACTGAAATTCAGTCAATGTGGCTGGAGATCAGAGATTGAGGGACAGTATAAAATGTGTCTGGAGGAATACAAGAGCAATTCAAAACTTCTGGGCCATAGTTAAGTCTTTGGCCCTTATTTTAATTGAAATCAAAGTAATTAAATCTATGAATTATGATGGAATGCTTAAATTAGAGTATCATAATGACCATTCTGGATATAGTTAAGGAAAACATTTTGGAGGGGGCCAGAGTGAGTATGTTAAGTTAGGGCACATTTGTTGCCATCTTGGTGAGAGATATTGTTCATTTGGAAGATAACAAGGGTAACAAATATGTATATATGTGATAAGATATTGGAAATATATAAGATGAGACTCTGAGGACTCTGTAGTCCTCAGGACACCCTGAAGACTACTGCCCAGTGCCTAGACTGCACCCCAGTCCTGAGTGCACATAAGACTCCACCCTGGCCTGGGAAGGCAAGTTGGACACTTGAGGACCTTGTACCTGGACTCTGTCCCATTGCTGAGCATGTGCAGGACTCAGCCCTGGCCCCACCAGGCACGTAGGGCACCCTGAGGACCCCAAAACCTGGACCCTGCCCCACCAATGAAGTGCCAAGGACTCTGGCCCTGGCTCTTACAGGTGTGTGGGACACCCCGAGGACCCCAAGGGCACCCAATCCTGCTGTTGCAGGTCCAGATATATTGAGCCCATCCCCACCACCAAGGGTCCCAGGTCCCAGCATGGCATGTGGGCTGGTATGCTGCATATCTCTGAGACCCAAGGACCCAGTGATGCTCCCCTATCATGTAGCTTCAACAACCCACAGTGGGCTACCCAGAAATCCCACCAGAGTTGCTGAGACCTGGAACCTATATCCAAAAGGTACAAAAAAAAATGAGGCTCCAGGCACAGGGAGCTATCTTGAAGAAAGTGATCATCAAAGAGGCAGAGTCTGACTTAATGCTTTGACCCTCAGTGAAGACACAATGGAGACTTGCCTTGCTTCCACACAGGGAACCTCAATTCAAAGATCTAGGAGATGATTTTCAAATATGAGGAATTAAACTAGAAAAGATTAACCTTAAATTCAAAACTCCCCTACCAAGTAGCCAATGGATGAGGAGCAAGATGAAAAACTAGAGCAAATTATCAATGATCTGATTACTAAAAGAACAATGAACTAACCTCACAGAACATGAACAGAATTTTCAAAATGTCGAATGAAATTAGAGAAAACAATCTAAGAGTGACTGTAATACAGGAGGAAATCAAAAAGCAAATGAATGAATGAGGAACATTCACAATGAAATACTTAAAGAAAAATTTCCCATATCAGAATAGTCTGAAATGCTCATCCAAGAAGCATATAGGACAATGAATAGGCCTAATAAAATGAGAAATTCTCTAAGACACATCATATTAAAAATGTATAACAGGAAAATCAAGGAAAGAATATTAAAGGCTAAAAGAGGGAAATGTCAAATCACATTCAGAAGCAAACCAATAAGGATCACATCTGACTGTTCAGCTCAGATTATAGAAGCAAGAAGATCCTGGAAGGAGATCTTTCAATGTCCAGATGACCATAACATGCAGGTGAGAATACTATACCCAGTAGAATTCAACTTCAAATTCAATGGTGAAATAAGAACTTTTCATGATAAGATCAAACTAGCAGCATTCATGAGCAGAAAACCAGCATTACAATTTTCCTCAGAGAAATCTTTGATAGAAGATAGCAGAAGCAAACAATTCTCAAAACCCACATAGAGAGAATATTCCATAAAAGTACATGCTCTCATGTACAACCAAGACAGCACAGAACTTACCATAAACAAGATGACTATGAACCACAACCACATAAGTATCCTAACACTGCATGGGAATAGTCTCAATGCACCAATCAAAAGACACAAATTTTCAGATTGGATAAAAAAAATCCAACAATATTTGCTTACAGGAGATCCACCTTACAGCAATAACATCCACAGATTGAGATTGAAAGAGTGGAAAAGAATCTACCAGAGGCATCGTCCAAAAAAGCAAGCATGAGTTGTAATACTTATATCAGACAAAGTGGATTTCAAACATAAACTAATCAGAAGAGATAAAGAAAGCCACTGCATCCTAGTAAAGGGAACAATATAACAAGAATATATAACCATAGTAAATATGTACTCTCCAAACACCAATCAATGCTCCAAACTATGTGGTTAAATTACTCTATGACATAAAATCACTCGTAGATTTAAACATGATGCTGGGAGAATTAGACAGATGATCTAAGCAAAAAAGCAATAAAGAGATCTCTAGCCTAAACAACTCTACAAATCAAATGAACCTAACAGACATCTATGGAATATTCCACCCAAAATTGGCTGAAAATACCTTTTTCTCAGTAGCACATGGATCCTTTTCCAAAATGGGTGGATCATATTCTAGTTCACAAAGGCAATATCAGCAATATAAAAAAGTAGATATTATTCCATGTATCCTATCAGACTGTGATGCCATGACCATAGCAATTAATAGCAAACATTATAACAGAAAACACACATATAAATGGAGATTGTATAATACACTACTAAATGAAGAATGGTTCCAAGACATAAGAGCAGAAATCAAAAAAGTTCTTGGAAGCAAATGAGAATGAAGAGACAGCATATTGAACCTTTTGGGACAGTATAAAAGCATTCCTAAGGGGAAAATTTATAGCACTGATTACCTACATAAAAAAAATCAGTATCTGGAATAAATAAGCTTATGCTCCACCTCAAATCCATAGAAAAGGAAGAACAATCTAATCCCAAAGTCAGCAGAAGACAGGCAATAGTTAAGGACAGATCTGAAATCAATGAAATTGAGAATAAAAAAATAATAAAAAGAATAGATGAAAGAGCTGGTTCTTCAAAAAACCTAAATCAAATTAACACGCCCCTAGCTAATCTCACTAAAAGAAGGAAGGAAATTAATCAAATCAACAAAATCACCACTGACCTACAGAAATCCAATGAATTATCAGAACACATTTTGAAAAAAATATACTAAATTAGATAATCCGAAAGACATAGAGAAATTTTTAGACACATATAACATTGAAAAATTGACACAGGACAATGTTGAAATCTTAAAGAGCCCAATAACAGGTACTAAAATCCACATAGTAATTAAAAGCCTTCCAAAGAAAGAAAGCCCAGGATCTAATGGATTTCCTGCTGAGTTTTACTGCACCTATGAGGAGGAGCTAACACCTCTCCTTTTTTAAGCTTTTCCAAGAAATTGAAAAGGAGGGAACTATCCCAAACACTTTTTATGAGGCAACCGTAACTCTGATACCAACCTAATAAAGACATATCAAAAAATGAAACTACAGACTAATATCCCCGATGAACATTAACACAAAAATCCTTTGTAAGGTTCTAGCAAACCTCATTCAAATCACATCAAGAAGATAATTCATCAGGAACAAGTGGGCTTCATTCCAGGGATTCAAGGGTGATTTAACATATGCAAATCAGTAAGTGTGATTCATCACTTAAACAAAATTAAAGACAAAAACCACATGATCATCTCAATTGATGTTAAAAAGGCCTTTGATAAATACAGCACCTATTTATGCACAAAACTCTAGAAAAGACAGGGATCAAAGAAATGTATCTTAATAATGAAAAGGCCGTGTAGGACACATCCTCCAGAAGTATAATACTAAACAGAGAAAAGCTGGAAGCATTTCCACTGAACTTGGGAACAAGGCAAAGCTATTCATTCTCACCATTTTTATTCAATATAGTCCTGTAGACTCTAGTCAGAACAATCACCAGGCAGGAGAAAGAAATCAAAGGGATAAGAGCAGGAAGAGAAGACATCAAACTATCCTGTTTTGCAGACAACATGATCCAATGCCTGCAAGATCCAAAAATCTGTGCCAGAGAAGTGTTTGAGCTTATAAACAGATTTAGCAAAGTGGCAGTCTACAAGATCAATAACCATAAATCAATAGCTTTCCTATACACTAACAAAAATAGTGCAGGAGAAGAAATCAGGAAATTGAAAACATTCACAATATTCTCCAAAAGAATAAAATGCTTGGGAATTAATCTAACAAGGGAAGTAAAAGACCTCTACAATGAAAATTATCAAACATCAAAGAAAGAATTTGAAGATGATCTGAGAAGATGGAAAGATGTTCCATGTTCTTGGTTAATCAAAATTAATGTAGTTAAAATGGCCATTCTGCAAAAGCACTGTACAAATTCAATTCAATTTCCATCAAGATACCAATGCCATTCTTTACAGATATAGAGAAAGAAATTCTCAAATTCATTTGGAACAACAAAAAATCCAGAATACCCAAAACACTACTATGCAAGAAAACACAAAACAGATGATTTTGCAGTAACAGATCTAAAATTGTACTATAGAGCTGTAATGTCAAAAACAGCATGGTACTGGTATCAGTAGAAATGAACACAAATGAAACAGAGTATCAGACTCTGAGACAAATCCACAAACCTTTAAGCATCTGATCTTTGACAAAAAGTGTCAAAATATAACATGGAGGAAAGACAGCCTGCTCAACAAATGGTGCTGGGCAAACCGGACAGCCATTTGTAGGAAGTTGAAATTAGATCCTCGTGTCTCACCTTGCACATAAAATAAATCAAAATGAACCAAGGAACTAAGAGCTAAATCAGCTACCACACAGCTACTAGAAGAAAAATTAGGGCCAACACTCATGCATGTGAAAATTGGCAAAGAGTTTCTCAACAAGACTACCAAAGTGAAAGAATTAAATTCAAGAATCAGTGAGTGGGATGGCATTAAACTAAAAAGCTTTTTGCTCAGCAAAGGAATTGGTCAAAATTGTCATGCAAGAACCTACAGAGTGGGAGAGAATCATGACTGTGTGTCCTCTGATAGGGGACTAACATCTAAAAATTTACAAAGAACTCAAAATCTTAATATCAAAATCACAAACAATCCAATCAGTAAATGGGCCAGAGAGCTGAACAGAAACTTTCCAACAGAGGAAACTGAGCAAGCCAATAAGTACATAAGAAAGTGTTCTAAATCACTAATAATCAGAGAAATGCAAATCAAAACTACAATAAGATTTCACCTCACTCCAGTCAAATTGTCAAAGATGAAGAACATGAACAACAACAGATGCTGGATGGGCTGTGGGGAGATATGAACACTAGCACACTGTTGGTGGAAATGCAGACTGGTACAGTTACTCTGGAAAGCAGTGTGGAGACTTCTCAAAAAATTAGGGTTGGATCCACCATAGGAACCAACTATCCCACTTTGGGATATTTTCCCAGAGGTGTTAAACCAGCACATTATAGCGACACAGTAAAATCAATGTTCAACTTACAATAGCTAAATTATGGAATCAACACATATGCCCATCATTGGATGAATGGACCCAAAAGCTGTGGAGGTCTACTCAGCCATTAGAAACAGTGGTATTGTGGCCTTTGAATGTAAATGGATGGCAATGGAAGAAATCATGCTGAGCGGTTAGCCAAACCCAGATACTCAAGGTTGAAAGTTTTCCCTCATTTATGGAGGCTAGAGTAAAACCCAGGTTTGGTTGAAATGTTGTGTAACTCATGTATTAGACTAGGCAAAGGCTTAGCAACATGTAATCTAGGGATACCAAGGATATGTAGGGAGGGGAGAGGGGAAGGGAAAGGTAAGAGGAAAGGAAGAGAGAGGGAGGAATGGTGGGATCTGGGAGGTATTAAAAAATGTAACATACTCTTTACCTTCCACCCCCTGAGAAGCCAAATAATACTTACGTGGTGTTCATTTATTACTGGAAAATTCATAATCATACACACACACACACACACACACACACACACACATATATATGTATACTTTTATAAATGTTATGGGGGAAATATAGAAGAATCAAGAGACTGGGGTATGGGTGAGGAGGGGGTGATTTGGATTTGGATTAAATGCATATTATATTGTTACTTTATAAGCATTTATGATAGTATAACAACTCAACTCCTTAATTAAAAAATAAAAAAGAAATATATAAGATGAAAAATCAACAACAATTTTCATTTGCATGTGGCTTATCAAGGAAAATATTGCATTTTTATTTTAGTAAATTAAAAGTAATTACTGAATTTATGGTGTTCACTACTTCAGTCATTACAATGAGAGTAAATGAATAAGACAGTCCATTTCCTCAAGCATGTTAAAACTATGTAATAGTAGTTTGCTGGCCTTTGTAACTGGAAGGTTGCAAGTATCACTCTCTAAGTAAAGTAATATAAATCTTCCAGATTTGCACTTAGGTCAGTATGGGAAATCATTAATGAATAGAGAATTAGTATTGAAGTTGATTTGACTTTGAAATGGTCAACTGAAGAAGAAGTCTGATTTTGAAAACTATGAAGCATAGAAAATATATCTGCAGGAACACACAATTCTGGGTTTGTGATATGCAGAAAGCAGGGTATAATGTTACATTAGGTAGAAGGAAGAAGTTTAGGTGTCTTTGATGCCTGAGGGTTAATATAAATTAACAGCAGTGCCCTGCACATCTTAAATAGCTTGAAGAAAGGATTTTCAATGTACTCACCATAAATATGTGAGATGAAGTTTAAGGTGGTGGATATACTAATCACCTTCATTTGGTCATTACTTATGGAATACATGAATCAAAACATTGCTTTGTACCCAGTAAATATGTGAAATTATTATATGCCAATCAAAATAAGAAACCTGAGGTTATGAATGATATGCCCTAGAAAGACTATTAAGACATGGGGAAACTAGATAAGGATAAAGCTATGAAGTACTCCAATATTTTATTCAAATAGATAAAAGTGGTTCTCTGAGAAAAACTGAGAAATTTCAGATAAAGAAAAGCCCCCAAACTAAGACTACATGGAAACTGTTATGTTGAATACTTTTAGGAAATGGGAAGTTGTCTGGTAAAATTTCAGTAAAAGGAGGAATGAAAATGATATTTTTACATTGGAGTTTTATACATGGAAATCACTGAATTCATTAGTAAATACTGTTTGTTGAGCTGTTAAAAACAGAAGTCAGATTGGAATAAGAGAAGAATGCTGGATCACAGAAATGAACAGGTTGTGTATGAATAGACCTAAACTGTACAACTGCATCCAAATGCATGGTGCTCACTCTACAAATGAGGAAGTTGGCTCTCGGGGGATCAAATCCCTTGCTAGTGACACAAGTGAACGCTAATCATGAGATCTGAGGCTGTGTTTTTTGTAGTGCATGACAAAGAAAGAGCATCCTTTCATTTTCTTCCAAAAACATTTCTAAAAAATACATGTAGGTGGCTAGAGTGGTGGTTCTGTGGTTGGAGTACTTGCCTGGCATGTGTGAGGACCCGGGTTCAAATCCCAGGACCACAGACACAAATAAGTGTCAAACTAAGTGTCAGAGAAACAAAGGACCAGATGAAAAAAATAAACTGATTCTCCCTCTCTCACTCTCCCCCTCTCTTAAAAACTATATATATATAGTTTATATATATTATCTATATATTGGATTATATATGGATGATTTATTTCATGTCTGAGATAATCAGCAGGGCACATCACTTTGTATACGTGTATGAAAGTGTGGAAGTTTTCATGCTTATCCAACTGTGTGTGCCTGTGCCTGTCTTCATGCGGTCTATTTTTAGAGGTACTGTATTTAACATAAATCATTTCTGTGTGCAGCAAGGGTGCCAGTAATGCTTGCAATAGATTGGACTATGGCCTTCAACACTTCCTCCTGCAAGGTAGTATTGCTATGCCCTGCCTCTCTGGGCTGAATATACCAGCTTTACCCCATTGAAGATACACACGCACACGCGCGCGCGCACACACACATTCTTTCTATGCTGGACACCAGTATTCAAATGAAAACCATAAAATGGAAATTGAAAGCAAGGTCACTAAAATTTTCTTCAGGTTAATTGTACTGTTCTTATTTATTCTCTCATCATGTAGGACTATGAATATTTTCATGGCTGTTAATTCTATTATCCTAGAAGGTAACTTTAGAGTATGAAGGGGAAATTAATTGCTTGTCCTGTTTACAAGAATGACAGTGAAGTATTCAGTTTATGTCACTAACAGTTCTTTTGATCCATTAGCTGCTCAAATTGTTTCCTAGTACACCAGAGTGTAATAATTAAGTGACAATTTATCCTGTCTAATGTGCAAAAACTAAACAGAGATTAATAACTGATATTTACCTGACATAATAAATAGAAAAGCAAGACAAGGGCAGATAAATAAATTTTCTAAAGGAATCAAATATATTATCAGCTTACCTGATTACTTATCAGTTTAAATTTGATCAGGAGGTCAAGTGATGGTTTTGAGAAGCTCACCTGGTTATTTTAGAGGTGTGTTAATTTATTCCTCCTCTCAAGGGCAGCATGCATTAAAAAGTGAATTACTGGGAATCTGGGTTCATCTTCAGACTTTGCAATGTGAGTGTGGTGAAAAAGAGAACTGTTGAGGGCCAGCTTGGTCACCCATGTGTGGTGGAGGAGCATTGTTTTGTACTCTGGAATTTCTTTTCAGGGACTGTAGACATACATGTGCCAATTTCACATTATTTTCTTTGGGAAACATATAATTTCAAGTTTTCTTAGCTTTACATCTAATATTTGACATGTTTCTCTATTTTTCTTACTGCTGAACATCTGAAAAGCAAATTTTTGGTTGACAAGGAATTTTACTCAAGACTTTTTAAAAATTATCTTTGTCTTCAATTTTATTTTCTCTGTTTTTGAGGCCTTGAAATTATAAATCTGAATTTCATAAAATGAATTGATATTTTGAATAGAACTAATTTTTAATATGATTAAGGTATTGTTTTCTCTCCTCAAATCTTACTGTATTCAATTTAAATGCAAGGTTTGTTTTGGTTTATTAGTGAAACACATTCCAAATCCATCTTTGCCATCCTACAGCAATAGTCCTCACCTTAGTCCAAACCTCTTAAACTTCTGTAGTGGTGTCCATTTGGTCTCCTCACTTCCTTGTCTGAGTTCTAAGTCCCTAAAACACATCTTCTAAAGCAGTGGCCACAGGGATTTTTTAAAAAATCATGATATCCCTGTGATATCATCTCTGCACAAAATTCACAGATTGCAATTAAAATAAAAAGAAAGTATTTTTTCATGTTCTACACCATCTGAGTTTTGCCCTTTTATCTGTTATATTATATTCTTCTTCTTCTGTCTCTACTGTAGACATAGTCATTTCTCTCTTATTGTTGGATGTTCCACATTTAATGTTCAATTTCTAATATTTTAACACTGTGCATTGGCATGATTATGTTATGAGTTTTTCCAAGTCCCAATGCAAATTTCCTTATATAGCTTGTCTGAATCCCTCACTGTAACTATCACATTACTCCCCTTAGCTCATTCACTTTATAACAATTTATTTCATTCTATTAATGTATTTGCTAGTTTCAAAACTATCTTATCTCAAGAAATCATATTTTCTGTATGTTAACAACTAAAATCCCAGCAAGCAAGACAATTTATGATATATATTGGACATTCAAATTATTTTAAAGGTCAATCTAAGGATTTAATACTCAGTTAAATACATATTAAATTTTCAATGTGCATTTTTGTATAAACTCTGTGGAAATTGGTGTTAATTGCACTGATATGGTAGGCAGAATTCTGAAAGACCCTTTCTGAAATGGTTTATTACTTTGTATAATTAACTCCCTGAGAGCAGGCAGGACCTGAGTTTATGATGAGATATGACATCCTTGATTAGGTTATGTCATATGGCAATGGTATAAAAGAATTGTTCAGATATAATAAAAATCAGTTCACATTTAGTTAATAAAAGAATAAATGATCCTGGTGGGCCTCATCTGAAGTTCTCATTTTGGTTGTGTAGAAGTAAAATGGTATGTTGTGGAGAGAGTTAAGTTATAGGGAACATCTGGTGCCCAAGGACATGTATGATCCTGATACCTCATATGTGGCTGATGAGATTTCGAAATGGCATGGTCACTTTAGAAGATATTCTAGCATTTCTTCACCACTAGGGAAAACATACATTTACTGTATGTCTCATGCTTCTGCTTTTATGTATATACTCAAAAGAATTGAAGATACGTGTCCACACAGATACTTACATAGAAATGCTTATGGAAGCACGACTTATTGTAACAGAAAATGTAATCAACCAGATATCCATTAACTGGTGCATGGATAAATAAATATATGCTGCAATAGAATATGATTAGGCAATACAAAGGAAGAAAGTATTTATAAATGTTATATAGCATTGATGAACCTTGAAAATATAAGTGAAAGAATATAATCACAAATGGCCACAAATTTTAAGATTCCATTTTTATGATACATAACAGAATAAACAATTTAATAGAGACAGAGTAGAATAGCTTTTGCTTATTGCTAGTGGTAAGGAACACGTACAGTGACATAGTCTTACATATCAAAGGGATTCATTGTTACACATTCATACATGTGTACTTAATGACAAAATAACTTGAACCTGATCCTTATCCAGGATCTCCCTGCCTTTACCCACTCCCCGATCTCTTGTTGCCTCTGTGATTCCTCCCTATTACAGATACAAATGACTATATATATATATATATACATATATATATATGTATATATATATATATATTTATAGTTTTAAATGCCTGCCTGAGTATAATTTGGCTTCTCAGGGGACTCAAGCAAGTGCACCCTACAGTATTGGTAATCCTCCTCTTCTCCCTCCTAATATCTTTCCCCACCCCACTTCTGTGGGATAGAAATTTAAGGTGAATAAAAGTCTTGTATTTTGGTAGGATGATTTTTTTTATTACATTGAGTTCTATTAAAATTTGAATTAATGTCATTTTAGTATAAAGAGCTACCTCAGTTTGATATTTGACTTTAACATAAGTTTTTCCTTGACAATGAGTAACAAAGATGTTAAACGTCAGTTATCTTCCTGAGAATTTTTTCTTCACTTTTAATTGTGACATTTTTCAGAGTTTATACAGAATGAAAATCTTTTTAACCTTAGAAAGTTTGAGCAATCACCTAATTAAAGATTTCCAAACATGCCTTATACTTTTACAATCTCGTTTCTATTTCAGGAATGTATAAAAGTTCCTTTTTCTTATGAGGTATAACCCAGGGAATAAGACTATTATGCTTACCCACAAAATATATGGTTTCAATTTTTCTTTTTGGTGGAAGCAAAATTCTCCCTGCTAAGTAGAAGTAAGGATAACATAATATAAATTTTTGTTTTGTCTTTTTAAATGACTGATTTTTTCCCCTTTATTTTTTTATGGGTTAAATGAGTCAGTATGAACTTTCATCTTCATAAAGACAATTCATACTTGATTATGATATGATTTTTCAGTTGAAAATGTATTAGAGAATAGTCTATGCACAAAAGAAGTTGGAAGTAGGAGTCAAAATAAGTCCTCCTTCAGGTACTATACAAATAATAATAATGAAGGAAAACTTTTCCTAGAAATTTTCAGCAGTTTTATTTTATAACAACTGTCAAACTTTGAAGATTTTAAGACAATGCATTCTATTACTTTTGTATTCATAGTTAATGAATGTAATTTTAAATTAAAATGTACAAGCCTTAAGGAAAATATCCCAAAACAGTTCATGATTTTAACAGAATTTGATTACCCTTAGAGCATACCTCTGTTCCCCTCTATACCACTGAAGAATGGTGCTTGATGGGCCTTTCAGATTACTGTACTGAAAGTGCATCTCCTATCCAGCCATTGGATGGAGACTTCAGTTCTAAAAAGTAAATTTTAACTATAACTGCCTCCTACTCAAGAATACTAGAAGGGTTGGAGAGATGGTTCAGCTGTAGAGTGCTTGCTTGGTATGTATGAGGACCCATATTCTAACTCCAGCAACAAGTGCACAACTCAGTGTCAGAAAAAACAAACAAGCCAGATGAAAAAAATAAATAAAATCCCTCTTTCTTGCTCTCATAAAATGATAAAAAATGAATATTAGAGCTCATTTTACAAACCTAGTTTTGCACTTCAGGGACATTTCCAGAGAAGGGAATAAGAAGTTGAATCGTATAAGAAGAAAATATTTCTCAGTGATTCTCATGATAGAGTTAAACTTTGATTTCTTTTTTTATATTAAAATTATCAAAAAACATAAATGTTCACCATTACTTTTTCAGTACTAAGTTACATAGTAAAGAATTAAGCCCCAGAGAATATTATTTAGAGTAGCTCATAACTTTACACCAAGTAAGTAGCAGAATTTTAATTCGGTCTCCCATTTTCTGTTATCAATTTCTATTTGAATAATGAGACTGATATAATGGATGCTCATTATACAAGCACAGAAACCATTGTAAGAAAGAGTAGAGGAGCACAGGCAATATATCATCCCAAACATTTGCAGATAGGTTAGCTTAAAAAAAAAAGGCACCAGAATGATAATAACTGAGATATTCTGGTTTCCTTTACAAGGACAGAGGGTGAAGGTAATTCATAAGGAAATTTAGCTGTAGAATCTTGGCATTTCAAATCTGTTACAAAAGCAATTGTTCAGGAAGAAGATTTTAGAAGAAGAAACACACACACACACACACACACACACACACACACGGCTTGTTTTTGGAATATCCAGTTTCTTCCTTTCCACAAAAGCCCTTACCACACTTCTTCATCTATTCTCCTTTGAGCAGGGCATCAGTAGAAATCAGAGTACACATGCATGGTCACTGGATTTGTTTGGGTTCTCTTTGAGACATGTGGGAGCCAACGGATCAAGCAGAGTTGCATGTGTGTACAATCAGGTTTCTAGGTGTCAGAAAGTGCTTAGTGGTGAGGACCGAGGTGCTGCCTGTCTAATGCTTTCATTTGACTAATGTAACTTTGGGTATCTAACTTGGAGAGACTTATGGGATTTGGAGAGGATGAAGGTAGGCAGAAAGTCACTTTTGGAGCCTGAGATTTGAGCAAGGAATATCATGTGCACCCGAGATTCCTAGATGCTGTCCACGAATCCATGTAAGTTCATGAAAGGAACAGTTCTTACTGTGCTAGAAATCCTGAGCACCCAATGCTGACGTTTCCACCAAAGAATACCCTTACATCCCACGGACCATCATTTACACATAGTAAGACGTGGTTAACGTATTCCACATCTGCACGTATGCAAAGAAGAATGTTTTTATCCTTTAAGAACATTAATTGCTGTGGGTGGGGGATCTGGGGGCAGGTTCAGGGAGTGCAGGCTGGCTCCTAGAGGGAGGTGGATGACTCTAGGCTGGGATCTTGGAGTATTAGCAAAACATCTGGAATGCAACGCAAATTTGTATGGTATCTTGCAGAGGGACTGTGCTAATCTCTTCATTGTTTGCACTTTAGCATATGTCTACGGTAGCCTGCATTCTCAAGAATTATTTTAATGAGAATCATCAGAATCTTTTTTCAGAGGATAATAATAATACCAATCTGAAAGACTGGAGAAATTTCAAGTTCAAGATTGTTAAGGAGAAGCCTTGGAGTCTCCAGTTAAGATTCCAGAAACGATAAATGATGGGAGTAATAGTAACCCAGAAATACTAAAGCAAAGATTGCATCAAATCAGAACACTACCTGATTGGACTAATTGATATGCTTCTATTTATGTTGCCTGAAAGAAAGAGAAACTTTTCTAGAAGCTCAATTTAGTTCTTAAATTCTTCATATTTAAACCTTGGCATTAAAAGAAATATATATCTGAATGCCAGGAGAAAGGATAAAATGATCAATGGATATAAAAAGAAAAAGAGAGCAAGAGATCAAAGAAAACATAGTCAATGTCACCATAGCCATGGAAGCTGAGTGAAAGATGATCCAGGTATTGGAATTGTCAAATGAATGCTTTTGTAAGGCTTATTATCATATTAGTCTCTCGAGAAAATAAGATGGCCAAGCCAAAATAAAAGTCAATATATTCAAGTACAGAAGATAACATACTACTCACAAGTGAAAAAAAAAAAACATTAAAGTATGTGTAACTAAATTACAGAAAGAGACAGAGAATAGGGAATACATGTAAAGACATAATGTCAAAGAATTTTTGGAAAAGAGACCAATCATAAAGTCACTGATTCAAGATACTCTAGGGTTGCTGATCTTGTTTTGGCTCCTAATATTTGAGCAGTTGCTCTCTGCCACGGATTAAAGAATCTTACCTCCCATGCTCTGGCAAATAACTAGCTGGCCAAATATTGCAGGGAATTCCATGCCAATTTCTGTGCTTCCCTTATCCCAGTCTTTTCTTCTCTGGCATCTTGCTATCAATTTCATGTTGTCTTTACAGGTCTCCATATTCATCAGTTTCCTCCTTGCCAACAGAATGCAGCTCCCTTTCTGCCTGAGTTCAGCCTCACTCTGCTAAAAATATGTCCTAAAAGTATACATCGGGGAGGGGGTGGGGAACAAGGGAAAGTGGGACTCTTCGGTCTCCTTTTCTGAAAGATTTCAGTTCTACATTTGTGTCTATACAACATTTGGGACTATCATTATGGAAATTGTATCCACATTTCATATTGCTTTTAGCATGAGATAAGTCTGTTGCCAATTTGACCAACATGAAGCAATTTGGAAAATTAATGAACATTTATTAAAAATACTGCTATAGGTATGTGGATGGTGTGTACTGTTTCAGGGAAGAGTGAAAGCAGAGACTTCTGGCTCATGTACAGGAGCACCCCTTAGCTACAGTATCACTTGTGGATTGAATTAACCACGGTCAAGAAAAAAAGAAAGGTGAGTACAGTGCAAAAAGTAGTTTGAAAGAGGAGAAAGAGATTGACAGACACTCCTTTCACATGGCTTTTATTACAATGCATTGTTAACATTATAATGTTATTCTTCCTTCTTTCCTCCTTCCCTCCCTCCCTACTTCCCTTTCTCTCTTTCTCTGTTGGGGATTGAACCCAGGGCCTTGAGCATGCTGGGTAGGTGCTCTATTACTGAGCTACAGCCTCAACCCATTATTCTTGTTAATCTATTACTGTACCTAATTTATAAATAAAGTGCTGTCATGGGTATGCATGTATAAGAAAAAGCATAAGCATAGTAAATATTGGGTTCAGCAGTCACCCAGCGAGGTTGCTTAACATTCTGGTGAATGGGAGGTAGGGGGAACTACTATATTTCTCATGCTTTACAATTAAATAATTGCATAGAAAATATTACTGGTAGAGAAGAATTATTTACCTCCAATTATCAAGTGTCTTTTCATAGATCAGCTCTTGTAACTTATCCATTAAACTCTGTTAGACCTTAAAAATACCCTTTTATGACCATTATCCTATTCTCACAATTGCTGAATCTCATTTACATGAATAAAAGTTCATTTCTCAGACTTGTTCCTTCTTCTGTCTATAGCTCAAACCTTACTTTCTTCTTAAGGCACCTCTACAGATTTTAGCGACAGAGGATGCCTTTCCCCTTCTTGCCTGTTGGTGGGCAGCAACATGGGAAAGCACACTTCCCTGTTGCTGACTGCGGCTCTGAAATGGATTTCCACTCCTCATCTTTGAACCTCACAGCTCCTGCCTCTAGCTTCCAGCAGGGCTTTGGTAGGAGTCCTCTGCTGGCAAACACATCACGACTCATTTGGAAGACTTTATTTCCTGCTCACTGTCATGGTCTTCAACAGTGCTCTTAAAAATTTCTGGTTATTTCAGTGGCTACTACTTGACCCTTTCCATAGGTAGGTCTTTAATTTCATTGACCTCTTCTCATTAACAAGCTATTCCTCCATGTTACATCAACTTGAAATGTTATCTTTCCACAACTGCATTTCACTCATTAGTTTGAGTTTTTTTGGTGTGTGTGTGTGTGTGTGTGTGTGTGTGTGTTCTGGCATTGAGTCATTTTTTTTTTTTTAAATTAGAGCTTTGTAATTACACATAGCAGTTGGGTTTATCCCAACAAACACATACATGCATACATGTGTGGAATTTGATTTCAGTTCATGATCCCCCCCTTTTTCTCCTGCCCTCTCTCCCCTCTCTCATTCTCCTTCCTCTACTCCTCTAGAGTTCATTTTTTAATATTTGGCGAGTCCATTTTACTTATGTATATAGGTGAAATTCATTGTGGTATATTTATACACTCACATAACATAATATTTTCAAGAATGCATTTTGCATTGTTTCTCCTTGCCCATCTGCCCACTCGACCTCTCATTCTCCTTCTATGTTTCTGATCTTCCCTTCATCTTTATGTCGCTTTATCTTTCCCTCCCCATTTCCTTTGTTTTACTCTAGCCTCTGCATATGAGAAAAACTCAACCTTTGAGTTTCTGAGTTTGTCTTATTCTATGTTAGATCTTTATGTATCATTCTCTTTTTGTATATTATCTCTTATGTATAATTCCATTTCCCTATTTCTTTGAAAATTCTCATACCCCACAAGAAATAAAGCCCAAAAATCAGTACATGGATGGCATCACATTAATATGCTAAACTGTTCTTTCAGTATTACCAGTGTTATAGAATTCAATGTTCATTTCTGAGCACTTATATTAAATTCTCTGCAGCATTTGCTACAGTCCATCAATCCCTCTTAGATATAGATCTTTTACTGATTTTCAGGACCCTATACTTTCTTGCTATCTCTTTGACATCTCCTGTGAGAATATATTTCTACTTGCTTTTAATATCCCAGAAAACTTAATATATGCCCACATATCACTCCCAAATCGAGACATGTGTGTGTCTACCTATTTGACTTATACTTTTGGTTATCTTATAGATATCTCAAAATTTGTATGTCCAAAGCCAACACTATGATACAATGCCCTACCTCCTGTCTGTTCCTCTATAGTCATTTCAGGTCATTGCCGCTCCGTTCTCTTTTCACCTTAAAACAGTACACTCAGTCTTACTCAACTTCCCTTTGGTCTCCTGCCTACCACCAACCATCTCATGTTCTGTCTTCAGGATACATCTTGACTCTCAACATTTCTCACTCACTTCACTGTGATCACCCTTGTCTAACAGCACTAGCCTGCAGATGTTTCTTTGGTCATAGAAATGTCATATGTCTTTGCAGTTATAGCATAGCCTCTAGCCACATATGTCTATTGAAATATATGAATGCCTTTGAAAAAGTTAATTTTATTTTTAATTTAAATTAACACAAAATAGCCACATATGCTTAATATCTCCTACTTTGTACAAGGCAGCTCTATATACATCTAGGCTGGGTAACCCTTAGTCTAGTCTCAAACACATCTTTACTGATATATTTTACATATAATAAAATTCATTCTTTAAAAATGTTCAGCTTAATGATTGTAACTTTATTTAATGATGAAAATTTCACCATAAATGAGTTTTAGAATATTTTTGTCCCACAAGAAGATTTCTCAAATCATTCAGTTACCTCCAGTTCTCATTCCAGCCCTAAGAAACCTCTTCCTGTATTCATAAAATTGATGTTTTGAATATTTCATATAAAATAGAATTATAGCATACTGATTATTGTGTCTGACTCCTTTTACTGTATATAATGTTTTGGGGGTTGTTCCTTGAGGTGCTAGATTATTCTACTTTATTATTAAGTAATATCCTATTGTGTAGATGTACCACATTTTGTCTATGCATTCCCAGTTGATGGATATTTATGTTGTTTCCATATTTTGGGTACCATTAACAATGGTCCTATAAATATCCAAGTATAAGACTTTATGTGGACGTAGGTTTTCATTCCTCCTTGGTGTATACTTAGAATTGGAATTGATGGGTTTACATTGAACTCTTAGAAAACTGAATGTTTTACACAGTGGCTGTCTCATTTTACATTCCCAACAGCAATAGATGCAGTTTCCCATTTTTCTACATCCTCATTAACATTTATTTTGTCTACTCTATTATAACCATTGTGTTGCATAGAAAATGGTAGCTTATTGTAGCACTGGTTTTCATTTGCCTATTGACAAATGATATTGAGTACCTTCCTGTGTTCTTATCAGTCATCTGTATATCTTCATTGGCATACTGTTTGTCTTACTGTTGTGTAGGAGAGTTTTATTACATGCATGTTTTATGATATTTTTATTTCTTTATTTGTTTTCCTATCTGTTTTTCATTTCATTTCTCAATGAGGCTTTCTCTGGCCATGAGAGAACTAGCCACTTGGTACTGGAAGACAGCATTTGCTTTTAAAACATTTTATTCATGTTTCATATTGACATCTAATATAGTAGATCATATTTAAATTAGTTTAATGGCTTTCTCCACTATAAAGTCTATGAAAAAAACTCAATTTTGTCTGTTTTCATTGCTTACGAACTTTCATTCTAATTGGCCGATATAATTATTTGTAATTTGAAAAAAAAGATATTTTAGAGCTCATATAAAATACATATCTTTAAGATAATAATTATTCACTGTTTTGTAATGTAAAGTATTAAAAATGTTAGGTTTTCATTAGAGGGTTCTGAAATTCTAGCTATTAAATATTACAATCAGAATATATTACTGTCAAATTTTTAATCAGTATTATGCATTTAAAGAAAATGAAAATGTAACGCAGTGCATAAGGACATGTTGTTTATCTGTAAAAGGATATCAGCAGTCCAAGTAATTTTATTCTGTTTTTGCTTTTAAACTGTCTTTTCATAAATAGACAAAAATTGATCAGTATTCAGTAATGTACAAAATACATGTGACCTTTTGCCAACTTTAGAAAAATTAGTATTATTGTCTTGTTCTTATCTTGCAGTTAGTTCTACAACCAACTAAATCAATCTTGAGTTTGTTTTTAGCTTCCTGCCTACTTGGGTTTAGAACCAATCTATTAGGAGCTGTCTGAGGTTCTTTGCTGGATCTCAAAGTAATCTTATCCCTAATGCTTTAGTACAGTAGCTATTAAATCTTCTTCACAGAGTAGGCAGAATAACCTTACACTTTATTTTTCTAATAAAATGTTTCTTGGTTAAGAATTTTTAAATAAGAGAAGAATTGGGCTACAATTGAGGCACACCTGGAACATATCCATAATAGTTTAGCTTGTATAAAAATTAATTCTTGAATTGCTAACTTTTATATAATGGTAATAAAAATCTATATGTTTGAAAATGTTAGCAAAAAATAAGAAAAATGGTTTTGAGGTATGTCAAGTCATTATATTGTTGAAATGCTCAATATATGTGCATTAAAATTTTGTTTGTCTACTATTATAAAATATAAAATTATTGTTGTATATGTTAAACATATTTGAACAGATCAAGAAAATATTTCCAGTTTTTTTTTTGTTTGTGGTTATTTATTTATTTGGAGGAAAGAATAATTATCATAATGTATTTCATATTCTTTACATACAATTATTCCTTAATAACATTTGAAGACCAGAGGAATTTTAGAACATTTATTAGAAGAGTTGAGACTAAAAGATTAATACATGTTTGCTTTTTCAGTTCACAACTATAAGTAGACATGAGATGATCAGTAAAACTGCATTAAGTTGCATGAAGATCACTCAGTTTTCCCACAGTAGTGTGATTTTATTCCTAAGAGAATGTCCAAGAAATACAAATTCTCTTAAAACAGACAACACTCTATTAATTGTGAGACTATGTTCAAAGTGGACAGTGATGTTATTTATAAAAAGACAACATTGTCTGTTAAAACTTATTTCCTGTGAAAATTATTGGAGAGCATCTTTAGAGGGCAGCACCTAACTGGGGAAAGATGTATCAGGTCTAAGCAGAAGTTTGAGCAATATTACAAAGATTCTGTCTATTAATCAAAAGTTGATAGCCTATTAAACTTTTACTTCACAATTCCGATATCGCAGGAGTCTAAGGAACAGCATGTGATAGTCACGTACATTCATAATCAAGTTGAGTGGTACACTTCATTTTACATCAGCAGCTGTTAAAGGCATGTGTCCTTTTCAGTTAATGTTGAAGTAACGCAGAACACATTATCCTTATTCTAAGTATGGTAATATAGAGCGACAGTAATGTAGGCTTGAACAACTATGCTTTATGAAAAGAAAGGAGAAAGAATGAATTTCCCAAACAATATTAATCATATTAAAAAAGACACAAATACAGAAGTAAATAAATGAAGCTATGTCTTTAAAAAAAAATCAAATGAGAATAGGACTTTAGAAAAGGGTCAAAGAGCTTTTTATTCTCTATCCCTTACCTTGAAAATAGAAGACTTAAAATTTTGCTTGAAAAATTTACTGTTAAATGTTTTGAATAGCCAGGTATTGTGTTGCACACGTGTAATCCTAGCCACTGAGGAGGCTGAGGTAGGTGGATTGCAAGTTCGAAGCCAGCTTCAGCAACTTGTTGAGGCCTTGAGCAACTTAGTCGGACCTTGTCTTCAAATACAATATAAAAAAGATTGGGGATATGGCTCAGGATTAAATGCCCCTGAGTTCAATCTCTAGTATCAAAAATATTTTGAATAATTAATTTATTAATTATATTAATGAAACCATTGGTCCGTCATTCCATGATTTTATATTAAAAATTCTACATATGCACACACAATCACTAAATCTTTGATAATACTAATTTTTAAATCTTTTTATATCCTATGACAATCACTTTTGTAGTGTAAAGCTTTGCAAACTGCTAGGGACCAATTCAGGTGTTTCAGAAGTTGTATAAACTTGACTATAATAATATTTGTGCTTAACAATAGAGACTAAGTATTTTATTGTTGATTTCTCTGAAAATGAATGACTTAAAAATAATAAATATGAGTGGATTATCAAAACCACCAATGGAAGATTAAGACCACCACACAAGGCAAATGCTTTAGACATTTACTCATTCAAAAAAATATTTATGCAGCATCAGCTGTGCTAAGCTTAGCAGGAATACATTGATGCACAATTTGAGCCTTTGTGCTCATGAAGCTTATATTGAAGTCCCCTTCTTATTACTTCTACCTTTAAACAAGTTGTGTATGTGTGTGTGGGGGGTGTGATGAGAAAGACGTGCAAAGAGGCAAGTGATCTGAAATGACTATAGCCCAATCAAATAAAATATTGAAACACTAACAAATCGAATATTTTAAAACCTGGGTAAATTAAAAAGCTATAAATAGGTCTACATGATTCTAAACACAAATCTGATTATGAAGCCCAGTCCTTGTTCTGGAGCTGCAGAGAGGTGGCCCAGGTGTGCTGGAGCAGGGGCTGCAATCACAGACCACAGCGGCAGGGAGCCTGATAGAGCAGCATGGGCACAGCAAACCAGGGCTAAGGGATTGAAGGGCATTCTGACCTGTCTCACCAAGGCAGCCTAGCCCAGGCTGAACCCCTGAGCGTCCATGCTCCACCAACCTCAACCTTCTAGAAAGCTAGGATTGCGGGAAAGCTGCCTGAGCAAATGGAAGTGGAGTAGACCTGAACGAAGTTCAGTTGAAGGGTTAATCAATCGCATTTTACTTTTCCAAAACCTGCTCAACATAAATTTGGACCGATAGCATTGACTCAAGTGATATATAAACCCCTAGACTTGCATACTCATGTGGAAATACCTGGGGGATCTCTTATTGCCCCTGCAAGAGTTGCTTCTGTTCTTCACACTTGAGTAAATACCACTCCTTTCACTCTCACCTTCCATTTTCTGTGCATTTCATTCTTCAGATTTGCAAGATAAAATCCCAGAAAGTGGTTGGCAGTGAGCTGCTGGGCTGCTGGGCATGTTGCAACACTGGAGGGCATAACCTACCAGTTAGAGCTGTGACACTGAGACCTGCAGTCTGGGACCCTCAGAGCAGGTAGGCATCCCCCGCTGTGATTAGCTGATAACACTAAAATGGGCTTTCTCAGCTGCAGAGCCTGCAGCTTGCACAGGCCCCACCTACCAGCAGAAGTGAAAAATTGAGTTTTGTTTCAAACGATGGTTTCTGTTACACATTTTATTTGATTTTTACAGATTATTTACAAACTGAAGACAAAATTTGCGCAATGATTTCAAGGAAATTTGTATTGCACTCTTCCTTTTGTCCAGTTCTTTAATTTACTTTTTAATTTTCAAAGACATTATTTTTAGGACGTTACTTAAATTTCACAATTGGAATATAAACATTTTTGCAACCTAAATTTAAACATTTACCACTATGTTGAGATTTAAGAAGTCAGCCTTTTGGAGGAAAGTTACTACTATGTAGTACTTTGCATTCAAAAGAAATGTAGATACACATGCAAAACTAAAAGGAGATGAAAGGCAATTCTATTGAAACATTTGTTTTTCTCCTTGAAAAAGAAAATCTTGACTTTAGCAGGTTCTCAATTTTTTATCAATAAGCTGTAAAATGTAGATAAGTCTTTATGTTGTCAAAATATCGACTTCAATGATTTGCATGAAAAACCCAATGGAAGCTTAAATTTGAGTTGCAGGATCCACAATCAAATTATTAAAAAAATAAGAGATGGGGCTGGAGCGGTGGCTCACGGTTACGGTGCTTGCCCAGCAAGCGCAAGTACACAGGTTCAAACCCCAGCACCACGTACACAACGAAGTGTCTGAGCAACGAAGGCCATGTGAAAAACTCAATAAAAATTGATTCTCTCTGTCCCTCTCTCTCTCTCTCACTGTCCTTCTCTCTTAAAAAAAAAATAAGAGATATCCTTCAGTTATATCTTATGCTTAGGTTAATAATATTTCAATATTATAATACACTTTTTTGCATAGAATGAAATTTAAATCAGAAAAGAAAAAACTGCTATATTTATGCTCTTATACTTGTCTGCCATACCCATTCATTTTTTGTCCTGTTTTTGCTTATTAAATATTAAATCACAAGCGTTACCTTGAATGATTTATCTTGTCATTAACATTTGAGTTGCAGCATTTATCCTTTGAAGATTATTTGAATTGCAAATAAATGTCTTAAGTTGTTAAAGGTTGTTGTGAAATACTATTTACATAGCCTGAAAAAACAACAAGCATTTATTTGTTTAAAATATTAAACATACGTATCACTCTAAAGCTGCATATTTGTTTTATTGTCAGTTTATTCCCATCAGTTCAGCAGTTTTCAGTTTTGTTCATTTTGTTCCAGACTCTGTGTGCCATGTCCTGGTCATTTCTATTCTAAAAGAGTGTTTCCCATGAAAGGAAAGTCATATGTAAAGGAGGTCATTAAAAAAGTGAAAGTTAAGTTTTTTTTTAATTTTTCTCTGATATGTTTTTTCTAGCAACTATTTCACCATTTGTTATTAAAAAATAGAAGAGGATATGTTAATTTATGAAGAAGAAACATGTAGAATAAGCTTCAGTACTGAAGTCCTTTTTTATTTTTTTGAGGGGTAAAGGTAAAAAGAAATAGAAAAGTTTGAAGGTTAATGAGCACAATCAGTGAGATAGATATACCCTTTTTATTTATGTAACCTACAAAGGACAGTTTAAGAAATTAAAAAGAGGGGCTGGAGTGGTAGCTGAACAGTTTCGGCACTTGCCTGGCAAGCACAAGGACCCAGGTTCAAACCCCAGCACCACGTACACAACTAAGTGTTGGAGCAACTGAGGCCATGTGAAAAACTCAATAAAATTGTTTCTCTCTTAAAAAAAAAAAAAGAAATTTAAAAGAAACAGGCATAAAACCCCCTATAAAAACCTCCAATTGATTAGCTGTGAATTTTCACCTTTAGCGTCATTTAACAGTTAGCAGTGCTGAT